>JAMYWO010000227.1:0-68864 GCA_024220525.1 Cochliopodium minus
TTTTTTATTTTTTATTTTTTATTTTTTATTTTTTATTTTTATTTTTATTTTTATTTTTATTTTTATTTTTATTTTTAAATAAATTTTTTATTATTTTTAAATAAATTTTTAAATTTTTGTTTAAAGGTAAATTTGGTTCCTGCAATTGATGTCACAGAACTTGCTCAATTAAGAGCAGGTATGATCAAGTAATTTTATTAATAAATCAATTTCATCTGTTTTTGTATTTAGGTTTGTGCGACATTCTCCACTATTTTGAGTGTGATTGTTACGGAGACTTGGGAATGAGTAAAAAAAAAAATAATTCTAAAATTTTTTAAATATTCTCAACATTTTTTTTGTAAACATAAAGAAATTCTCCAAAAGGCATATGTTGAAGTAGCAAAGAATGTATCTTCAGATCCTTTCTTCACAACTGATACTTTTACAGTGGTTTTACAACGTAAAATTTTGTACATTTTTATTTTTATTTTTTACATTTATTTTTACATTTATTTTTTACATTTTCATTTATTTTTTTACACTTATTTTTTACATTTTTTATTTTTATTTCATTTTATTTTTTCCATTTAGCATTCATGAACAACACTTTTGTTCCCCAAAAGAATGGAGCTCCTGATATGGATTTTTTCGCTATGGACTGTTTCCACTTGAGCGAGTTGGGACATCAAGCTGTCACGGTTCCATTTTGGAACAACATTTTTGAAAAAGTTGGTAAGAAAAATTTTTTTTTGAATTATTTTTTAATTTAGAATTTTTTGTTATTTTTTTTTAATTTTTGATTATTATTTTTTTTAAAAAAAGGTGAAAAATTTGACTATTGGGAAGGTCCTAGAGAACAGTTTCATTGTCCATCTAAAGATGATTTCATATGGACAAGCAGAAATTCCAATATAACAAGAAAAATCTAAGAAAAATTTTTAGTTATTAAAATATTCTAAAAAAAAAATTTTAATTAATTTTCTTCATCATTCATTGAACAACAAAAAGGGAATGCTTAACATGTTGATTATTTTTTTTTTTTTATATCTTAACAAAGAGGGATCTTCTTTTTAAAATCCCGAATAAATTCCTCATTTCTCCTTCAATGCTTTTAAGAAAATTTAAAAAAAATTCTTTGAATATTCTTTTATTTTAAAAAAAAATCAGTATCATTTTAAGAACCAAAAATGAACAAATCAATCCTTTACTATTACCCTATATCACAAGTAAGTTACCTCAAATGAATTTAAGAAATATTTTCATTAACTAAATTATAGCCTTCAAGAGCATTGTGGCAATTATCTTTGGAATTGAATATTGAAATAGAAATGAAGGTGGTAGATTTGCCAAAGGGAGAACATAAATCAAAAGATTTTCTTGAAATAAAGTAAGATAAAATACTTTTAATTCTTATCATCTCAATATATTAAATTTCTTTTTCTTTTTCTAAATTTTTATATTTCTGCAGTCCAACTGGACAAGTACCAGCTTTGAGAGATGGAAATTTTACTTTGTTTGAATCAGCTGCAATCGCACAATATCTATGTAAAGTTCAATTCCCATCATGATGGGAATTAAATCTTTATTTTTTTGTCAAACAAATAAAATCATCACTATTTTTGGTTTAGGTGAAAAAAACAATGACAAACAATGGTTTGGCAAAGATGTCCAAACCAAAGGGCTTGTAAATCAATATTTGCACTGGCACCACAATAATTTGAGAAAGGCAGCCCTTGCTTTCTTCTTCACTGTTTTGGCACCAAGAGTATTTGGTCAAGGAGATTACAGCAAAAAAATTCAAGAAGGGAAGGATGCAGCATATAAAGCTGTGGAACATATAGAGAAAGTATGGTTGTCTAAACAAAAATATTTGTGTGGAGAATATGTAAAAACTTTTTAGAGCAAAAAACAATTTTTATTTTTTTATTTTCACATTTTAGTTTCCTTTTCTTTTTTTTTTAATCCTTTTTTTTCTTAGATTACTTTTGCAGATCTTCAAGCTGCCCACGAATTGTTACAAGTCACTCTCGCTGGTTTAGTTGATGTCAGTCAATATCCTAACGTCTCTCGTTGGCTATCCGAAATTGAGAAAGAGAATAACACTCAAGAAGTTCTAAAAGGTCTAAAAGGTTTAGTTGAAAGCATCAAAAACACTTCCATTTGATAAAACACTTTCATTTGATAAATTTTATTTTTAAATTTCAAATAAATTTCAAATAAATTTTATTTTTAATCATCCAATAAATCAATAATTACTGTATTAGTTTCATTTATTGGTTCTTTTTCTTCTTTTGAAGGAGGTATCTTATATTTTTTTTCTTTTTCAATTTCACAATTTTCATCAACAAAACATTTAACATTCTCTTCATTTTTAATTTCTTCCTCTTCTTCACTTTCAGTTAGATCAATTATGACTTTAATATGAGAAATAACTTTTAATTCTTTTTTAGGTTCTTCAACGATTATTTCTTTCCAATTAGCATTTTCATCAAAGCATATTTGTGTACATTCTTTTGATGTTTTCAAAAGAATTTCTTCAATGAAAGTGTCCACATACAAGTCTTTTTCGATTATTTTGTAATGACAATGTGGACAAACAAACTTTTTTGAAATTTCATTCATTTTTAAGTAAGTTTCAAAATCAAAAACTTCTAAATGAGTCTTGAATTAAAAATAATGATATTTTGTTGTTAAAATTTTTGAAATTTTTTAAATTTTTTACGCAATATTTCCCTCTTGCAGGTTTTATTATTTTTTTTTTGGTGTATGGACAAGTTAGGTTTAAATGTCTAGTAGCAAGACAAACTTCGTCATCCAAATTAAAAGAGGTTTTAATGTTTGTAACACTATCAAACTTTTTTTCAATCTCATTTATAACTTTATTAAAAAACAAAAAATTTAATTTAATTTGTTTATCAAGTAATATTATTCAAAAGCTATTATATTATACCTTCTTTATTGAGTATCATATCTTTATTTGATCCATATGATAGCAATAATCTTATCAAATCTATATTTGGAGTTTTTTCATTGCATATTTTTCCCAATATAGTTCCTCCATCAACATCCATCACATTCACATCAGAACATCTTGATAATAGATATCTTACTGTCTCTTTATCGTACAGATTTCTATCAGTACAAAAAATATATAAACAGGTTAAATTATTTGGAGGATTTAATTCGTCTATGTTTCCTCCATTTTTAATAAATTCATCAATATCTTCATAATTTTGTTTGAGACAATTTTTGAAAACAAATTTTTCTTCCATTTTTTTTTTTGAAATATGAAATAATAAAAAATAAAATATTAAATAAGAAAAAATAAATAAAAAATAAAAAATAATAAAAAATTTTTAATTTTCGATAATATAAAACAAATTTCTTTTTTTCAAATGTTATTTGTAAGTTCTTTGTTTGTAGTGACAAAGAAACTTAACAATGCTTGTTGATACATCTCTGACCATGTGTTTTCTAACATGTGAATGAGAAGAGAATTTTCTATTCTTTGAAATTAAGAAGAGAACAATTATTTGATCATCTAAATCACTTTGCTTTTTCCAATAAGGATGATACCTTTTAAATTAAAAAAAAAAATAAAAATTGATTATAGTTGAACATACAATTATGTGTTATTAATTTGAAGTTTTTTTTTACTCTCTTTTCCATTCTACTTTTTTATTTAAGATATTTAAGAATTTTGAACGACATAAATCACTTAAATAATCTTGTACTAAGAAAGCTTTGTAGAAATAATGAGCTGCGGTGTCGATATCTTTGGGTAGATTTTTCCCTTCTTTATGGATATATGCTAAATTATAGTAAGGAAGACTGTACCCGAATTTAGCTGATTTTTTATAGAGAGAAATAGCTTTGCTGATATCTTTTTTTATTTCCTGTCCTTTCTCTAAGAAATAAGCCACTTTAATTAAAAAAATTGAGTTGATTTAAAAAAATTTTTATTTAAAAAAAACAAGCTTTTGTTTTTACAGTTATTCATAGCATAACAACTTCCCAAATCACTATTTGTTTTAGAAAATAAAAAAAAGAATTTTAATTATTTAATTGATTTAAAATCTTTTTAAAAAAATTCACCTTGCTTGTTTGTAACAATCAATTGCTTTTTTAATATCTTTCTCTGTTGCCAATCCTTTCAAAATAATAATAAAAAAAAAAAAATGAAATTGTCAAATAGAATAAAGAAAAAAATAAATACCATTTTCGTACATATGTCCAATATTATACAATGCCATTGTATTATTCTTTTCTATTGCTTTCTCATAAAAATCTATAGCTTTGCTGTGATCAATTTCTGTTCCAAATCCATTAATGTACATGAAACCCAACATGTTAAGGGAATATGGTGTATCTTTTCTCCTGATTTCTTTGTCTGATTCAAAAGATTGCAAAAAATATCTCAATGCTTTTTTATAATCTTAAAAAAAAAAAAATTTCAGAGAAATAATTAAAAAATTATCTTCGGAGAAAAAAATAAAATAAAAATAAAAGATCTTACCCTTTATAATCATTGAATTGAAAATCAAATTTAGTTTTTTTTAAAAAAATCAAAGTTCTTCATAGATCTTAAAAATTTTAATTCAAAATCAATCTTTTTTTTTTTTACCTTCTTCTTTTCCCATCCCATAAAGTTTTTCATCCCTTTTGCAACCAAGTTTCCTTTCGCCGCACTTTTTAAACAAAGATCAGTAGCCTCTGTCTCGTTTATTTTCTGTCCTATTCCAAATTTTTGACAAAAGCTTGAAACAATTTGATATTCATCTTCAGATATTTGCATCATTATTTTGATTTTTTTTTTTGATTTTTTTGAATAATTTTTAAAATATTAAAATTAGATTTAAATTAGCTGAAAAGAAAAAAAATAAAAATTGAAAAAAGCTCAATTAACCAAATGAAGCAAATTTATGAAAACGAAAGCAAAGATTTACAGAAAATTTAGTTTGAGTAAACACTATATTGGGCAAAAGAAATCCAAATAAAAGAATCTTGAAGAAAATAAAAACGAAGTGAAGGGCAATAAGCATGATTAAAATAATTTAATAGGATAGAATAGGGGAAAGTAAAAAAAAAGAGATTTAAATCAAAGACACCAACTTGTTGATCATGTTTCCGATACCATCATAGATTTCATGGGGCTTAGCATTATCTGTAGAATTTTTTTTAAAAAAAAAGGAGGTTAAAATGGGAGAAAAGGTAATATAAAAAATGTAAACGAGGAAGAAGCTCTTTTTAACATTTTTTTATAAATTTTTTTTTTTTACCGATCATATAAGCTGGAGTTGTCAAAATTCTATTTTGAATATCATAATAAAACTCATTCACATTCATATCAACATTTTTGGATCCAAACTAACAAATTAGAATTAAAAAAAAAAAAAAAAAAAATTTTCGGCGAAATCAACATTATGTAAAATTTAATTTAATTATTTTTAAAAGATCACCTTTTCTATTATTTTTGTGACACCTTTATCACTTCCGATGGTGACATGGCATGGTGACAAGACTAGAGCAGGGATGATCGGTGCGATACAGCAAAAAGCAAGCAATTTTTTGTTGTTGTGAGCAGAACGAATCACTTTTTCTACATTTTCATTCACCTTCATTTCACTCCCATCAAAAGCAAATCTTTTATAAAAAAAAATAATTAAAGTTTTATAGACATGTCCAAAATTTACAACTTTGTTAGCGGATATTAATTTATAACTAACAAATTTTGAACTGTTGTAAAGTTTTGAACATCTCTAAAAGTTTTAAAATTTTTTTTATTTTTTACGAAGATAAATTTTTGGCTGCTCCAAAACCTCCTGGGAATACCAACGCATCTAATTCATCTAAAAGTTTTTTCAATTTTAAATGAGAATGAATGAATTTAAATTGAATCATGTTTTTTTACCAATTCTTTTAAGATGAAAAGGATACTCGTTTAAAAAAATTTGATTTTAATTTTTTAAACTTTTTTTACTTTATTTCAGTTATGTTTTGGATGTTTCCTCTTGCTATTCTCGCACTAAATGATTATGAATGGATTTGTGAATTTACAAAAGATAATTCAATAATTTTACCTTTCGACCAATACGTTTCTTTTTTCTTTTGAAAAAATTTAATTGTACATGAAAATATTCAATAAAATAATAACAAATATATATACCTTGCATATCTTGTCCATTTAAATGATTGATTACCTATGATATTGTATATCAATTTTTTTTACACTATTATTCTTTTATTTTAATATTATTTACGTGCGCTTGATCTTGGTCGATTGAAAAGATTTTTGTTTCTACATTATTTCTTGATAAATGAATCAATATAGAAACTGCTTCATGAATTTCGGTTCCTAAAAAAATTAAAGGGTATAAAATATATGCTCCAATATTAAGGAATGATTAATAATTACCATCATAAACACCTGATCCACTAAATACAACACCAACTCTTTTCTTTTTTATTTTTGTAAAAGATAGAAAATATTAGAATTCTGTAAGAAATATTGAATGAAAGAATTTACAGAATTGTTCGAAGTAGAAAAGAATTTTTTAAAGGGGGTTCCAAATTTTTTTAATCCTTTCATTTTTTTTTTATAATTTTAATATCATCGTTATTATTAAATTTTAAAATAGGATATTTCTCAAACAAAATAAAAAAAAAAGTTTTTTCTTCTTTTTTTAGAATAACTTTCTCATAATCTTGGGATTAATCTTGACATTAGAATTAGGGTTGACAAGATTAGTCTTCAAGTTGGAATTAGAAACCTTCTCCAAACGTTGTCTCTTAATCTCCTCTTCTCTGTTCTTCTTATTGATCTCCTCAATGACAGAGTCAAAAGAATTTGAGAAATTTTCGATATTTACAACAAAATCGGTAATATGCACAGTGGGTTCTTCTCCATACAAAGACATAGCATGAATAAAGTCATTTTCTGCTTGTTCTAATGCGTTAATTTGTAGAGAAACTTCCTTTTCAGAATTAAGTAAATATTTGTTGTAAGAAATGTAAAATTCTTCATCCTTGGGAAGTTTTAAGAGTTTGGAGTGGATGTTGGTTATTTTCCCCAAGAAATCTTTGAGTTCCTCGTTTATAGTACTTGGGCTGAGTCCTTTGCATTGGAATACAGAAGAGATCTCTTTCTTCCAATTCAAAGTGGAAGAATTTTTTGTGTTGATTTGATTGACCAAGTAATGAACCAAAGAAACTGAAGGTTTAACTGAAGACTTGATATCACTCAACTTTGGAAGACTTTCAATTAGGAACCCATAAATCAAGTTGGAAGTGAGTCTTTTTTCAACAAAAAATTCAAAAAAAAATTCAATAAAAAAATTCAAAAAAAATTCAATAAAAAAATAATTTGTTTTTACCTGTTTGGTGGAAAGTTAGACACATTCATTGTATTTGAAATAGCTAGAATACTTTTAAGAATGGAATAGAAAGCTTTTGAATGTGTAAGCTCATATGATGCTTTTTGTAGGATACCAATAGAAACAGACAATTCAGCAATCTTTTCATCAAAAGATAATCTTTTAAAAAAGGTTGAAAAATAAAAAAAAAAAAATTTTAAAAAATTATTACCTGAGAATAAGAGCATCTAATCTTGTTTCTATTCCTTCAATTTCAAAAACAAGTTTGTAGAATTTGTCCATATCAGATAGGGTGTTCACATCTCCTTCAAAACTCATCAAGGAAAGTTTTTCTTCGTCAGATGGGAAGTACCTTTTTGTTTCAAATAATAAATTTTTAAAAAAAAATTTAACAAAAATTTTTTTTTACTTTTTAAAATCAGATGCAAAACCAAGACCAAGTATCTTCCAGTTAGCATTCTTTAAATCATTGACAAGTTCTTTCTTATCTCTCTTTAACTGAGAAAGGATACTACAAATAAATTTAAAATAAATAAAAAAATAAATAAAATTAAAAGAAAATTATATTTACATTGACATGTTTCTAACATTGCCAGGGTCCAAAAATGAAATATTTTTTGGTGTAGTCATTTTATTTTCGTTTCCAGTACTAGGAGTATTGGTTTTTTGTTCAAACAAAGCCTCTAATTCTTGTAGACTCAACTCGAGGATGTCAGAGTCATAAATATCTTTCCATATTGTATCTTTGATTTTGGGGAGAGGGATTTTAGTCAAGAAAACTTTTTTCAACTTTATGTTTGACTTTTTTTCAAGCAATGGACATTTTTTTTGAAGTTGTGTATCAACAGAAGGGTTCATTCCGGGAGGAGATAGACCTGGAGGGGGTGGAGGGCCTTTTTTTACGAAAAATGAACTTTAACACAAAAAAAAAAAAGTTTTTTTTTTACCATCTCCCATTGGAGGAGGTGGTGGAGGGCCTGAAAAGTAAAATATAAGATTATTAAACTTGTAATTCTGTTGAAAAAAATTTCACCATCACCCATTGGAGGCGGAGGTGGAGGTGGACCTGTTTCAAAATAATTTCAAAATAAATTAATAAGTTGAAAAAATAATTTTTAACCGTCTTCCATTGGTGGAGTAGGTGGAGGTGGTGCTTTTAGGAAAAAAAAAATTTAATTGAATAATTTAATAAGAAAAATAATTTATTATAGTTATACCATTCGTTTCGATGATAGGAGGAGGTGGTGGTGGACCATTGTCGACTGGGGTAGGAACAGAATTGTCATTCATAGGAAGAGGTATTGATGGAGATGGAATTTTATCATTTTGAATGAAATTTTTGATTTTCTGGATGGTGAGTTCGTTGTTATGTTGTTGAGAATCCGAAAATAAAGCTTTCAAAATTAAAGCATTAAAAATAAAATTGTAAAAATTAAAAGTAAATTTACCATCGTTCAAAATTTTGTTGATTTGCTCAAGACTCTTTTGGACCTTTGTCGAACTTGCCATCAAAAGAGTGAATTTGAGGAAATCTACCAATGATTTTATTCCTCCTTGGTTCCCATCAAGAAGAAAAACAATTCTGGAAAGTACTGAATGAGGATCGTCCAAAGATATATTCCCAATCTGTTCCATAACACCTCCAAGATCGATATCATCTAAACAAAATTGAATATTTGTGAGAAAAAAAAATTTTCATATAAAAACCTTTTTCTTTGGACTTTAAGTAGATGTCCACTTCTTTGTTAAAAAGAGCAAAATTGTTGCTGTATGAACCGAATTTTAATACTTCTTTGAGGATAGTAGTAAAATGATACATCTCTAATTTTTGCCTCAAAAACAAACGTTCATCCAATCTATTAAAAGAAAAATAATTAATAGAAATTTTTTATTTTCGAAAAAAAAGTATTTTACGATTGAGTAGTCGACAAATAACTATTAATAAGTAATAAAGAAGACTCCTTTACGTGAAGATAGTCATGTTTGCAATTTTCTACGACAGATTGCCAAAAACCAGTAATTCCAAACTGAAATCTCACTGAAACTTGGTCAATCATATTTCTCCCATACTTTGGATCACTAAGTAACAAGTTGCAAGTTATTCTGTACACTATTGACTTGAGTAGATAAGATCCAGAAATTTCAGATTTCAAAAATATTTGCATTGTCAAGTCCTTGCATTCTGTAGTTGTTAATTGAATGACAGCTTCATTTGTGAAGAGAATTTGCAAGATATCCAAGATATAAATCTGCAAAAATCCATAGATCAACATATTTTCACTTTAAATTTTTATTTAGTAAATATTGAAAAAAAAATATTTTTTTTTTAACCTGAGATGATGTTCGTATTTGATAAACTCTACCAAAAGAGCTTCTGTTCCACCGAGTCTAACAAACTCCAAAAGAAAAGAGACATCACATTTTCTTAGAAAGTTTTTGATGTAAAGAAAAGTTTTGGGAGAATCATCCAACTTTATTAATTCTATCAAAAGCTTAGGAGTATCTGCCTCTTTCTTTCTTTTCTCCCTTATCTATACAAAGAAAAAGAAACAAATAAATCTCATTTTTAAAAAGAATTGAATAAAAAATAATACCAATGAACCCCTCAACACTAATTCTTTAGAAACAGTGGCCCAGTGTTTACTTTTTAAAACTCCGAAATTTTTCTTTTCTTTTGTTGTTTTCTTAAAATGATAAAAAAAAGTAGTTTAATTTAATTTATTTTATTATCGATGAAATTAATGTTACCAGTTGTGCTTCTTCTAGTCTACCTTTTAACTTTTCTTGATTTTGGTTTCCCAATTTAAGTTGTTCTTCCAACTTCTTTATTTGTTCATTCAAATGGGAGATCTAGGAATCAATAATTATTTAATTTTTTAAAAATAGAAATCTTTTTTTTTTTACTGTTTCATCTTTTTGGAGGAGAATGGATTCAACATCTTTTTAAAAATTAATTTAAATTATAATAAAAATTTTTTTTTTTTTATAATAAATTATGTTAGGGTGAAATGGAAATTTCAACAAATAAATTGAATATATATATTATTTTTACCAGATTTGTTTGGTTTTTCAAATTTGTGTTGATGTTGATTCATTTTCAAGCACCATTCCTTGAATTCTTTCAAAGAAATGTTAAAAGGAATATTAAATAGATGAGATGTGATATGAATATAAAAAAATTACCTTCAAATGAAACAGATTTGTCTTTATTGACATCCAATTGCAAAAATAATTCATCAATAAACTTATAAATATCTGTTTTATTGAGTATAAGATTCTTCAATTCAGGAGGCAAGGATTCGATTTGTGTATTCTATCATCAAAAGTAAATTTGATCATTAATTGAAGTGATTTTAAAATTTTTATACCTTCAATTCCTTATCTTTGGTTATTATGCTATAATAATCTTTCCCCAAACTTTTAAATTGTTTTCTATCAAGAGAATTTCCTTTTGAGCAATAATTGTTGAAAACCTGAATTGAATAGCCATAAATAAAAATATAAAAAGTTTGAAAAAAAAATAAATTTACCTTTTGCATTAATTCCAAATTATTTGGATGTCTGAAACATTTTGCCAAATGAGATCCCATCAATTAATGACTGTTTTCCAAAATTTTAAATTTTTTTTTATATTTTTCAATCTATAACTTTATAAAATTGACAAAAGAACTTATGGAACATTCTTGTTGAGATTCCTTTCATTTGTAAAAAATGGTTTTTGCTCACAGTAAAAGAGAAAAATATTAAAATAAAAAATCGTTAATTGTTCAAATGAAGAATATATTTGATCAATTCAAAACAAATTATTTTGATATAGATGAAGATAATGACGATAATTTTGCATCAATAAGTAATTATAATTTATCTGTGGAGAAAAAAAGGGATAGGGAAGATGATTTATACATCCATCAAACAAATATTGGAAAAAAAGAGGATTTGGTAAAAAGATATCTTTCATTGACCTATTATGTTTCAAAAATACATATTTTTCAAAATAGTTTCACTCTTGGTTTAGAAATCTTCCAAATCATTCATCACAGATACATTCTAATAATGAATTATTGGAAGCAGAATTCTTATGGGAAAGTGAGATAGACAAAAAGGAGATAAATAGCAAGATATCAGAAATATTGATGAAAAATTATGAGAATTGTGATAGAACGTAAGTATATTTTTCATTTGTATAAAAGTATAAACACTATATCTCTTTATCATATTTCTTATATCTTTATTAAATTGAAATCACTTTAATTATAACGATAAATCAATCATAGTTTGATAGAATTGATGGATATAAGCAAAAAAGAAACGAAAAATGAAAAGAGAGTATCTTTTGATGTGCAGAAATCGATATTATTACAAGAATATGAGACATGGAGATTATTATACTTGTTATATAGCAATAATTGTTGTTTCACATCTAACAAAGATACAAATCAAATAGAAAATAAGGAGAAAGGAACAAAATTCTCAAGGAGATACTCATTATACGCAAACTATAACAATTTTGTGAATAATAATGCAGAATATAAGAAAGCCTTCCTAATATTAAATTGGCTGGAATCAATAGAAGAATACAAAACAAAGAATGATCCCAAAAAAAATTTCCTCTTCAACAAACCAGAGCTATATTGGGGAGAAACCTTCAAATCAATCAATAAAAATAGCAATATCGTGAAAACAATAGATTTCGATGCACCAAACAGAGAAACACAAGCACAACTATCAAGATCAGATCAAAAGGACGAAGAGAAACTTCTCCTCTCCATCTACAGGCTTCTAAGAGCAGGACAACTGGATGAAGCAATAGAGTTGTGTACTCTTTCAATGCAAAACTGGAGGGCAGCTACGTTGAGAGGAGGTTTTCTTTACAATGATCCTAACGTTGATCAACCAAAGGACGAAGAAGTTTTTAGCGAGAGAACATTCAAGATGGCTCCTCATACAAAGTACGAGACACCAAGTGGCAATCAAGCGGAAAATATCACCATGTGGAGGGAAACTTGTGAGATGATCGCCAACAGTTCCAGCAACACTTACGAAAAGGCCATTTACTACATTTTGTGTCGTAATAGCGTTGGCTACGGTCAATGTAACGTCCAAAACAAGAATGTCGACGGATCTCTCACTTGGCAAGACATGGTCTGGGCAAATTACAAATGTAACCCCATGTTGGACCCTCTCAACATTTGCGACACATCTATGAACTTGAAATCCTTCAACAACTCGACTTACTTGCCCAACCCAAATGATTCTTCAAGCGAAAATGTCTCTTCTCAGCTCGAATTAAGTTTTCCTAAGATTCAGTACTTGTTGATGATTTGGGATATCCCTTCTCTTTTGTCTTACTTGACCAAGTTCATCCACTCTGTCAAGGACCAACAGTCTATGGAGATCAGACCTCTCCGTAAGTTCATTGCCAATTTGATCATTTTGCTCTCCAGAATTGTTGGTGACAAGGTCTTGGACAAAAAGATCATTGTGTCTTCTTACGTTGAACAGCTAATCAAAACAAACCAAATTCCTTTGGTAAAAAATAGTTATTTTTTTGAATGTTACTATTTAATAATTTGTTCCATAATTTTTATTTCAAATAATACACTTTAAAATCTTTTTAAAATTAGAGTGCAAAATTAAACTTATTTTACAATTTTATTTCTCTATAAATTTTTTTAGATTAGAATACAAATTAAAACTTATATAACTTATTAATTAATTTTTTTTTGTGGAATATAAAAGTTTTTGTTAATTTTATTTTTTATAAATTCTCTTTAGGTCCCTCTTTATTGTTCCCAACTTGACAAAGATTTGGCAATTGACCTATTCGCCAAATTCCTCACAGAAAATTTTGAAAAGTCAAGGAACCAAGACGAAAAGAGCAGCCACAACAAAAACATCACCAAACAAAAGTTGATGGAGTATGCTAAGATCATCGAGCTAGATCCTTACTCCATCTCCCAAAAACTCGTCGACGCATCACCCCTAAAGAAGCAAAACATTGGGTTTTTGACTACAAATTCTTTCGTCATTGATTTTTCTTATTTCAACAAAGAGAAGACTTCGCAGAATGACAATCAGATCCAAGCTGCCGAGTGGATTTGGATCGAGGCAGAGAAAAGTGAGGAGGATCAGATGAAGGCTTTTTCCCAGACGAATACTGTTGCCAGGTCTTTCATGTTGAATGATCCCCCTTCTTATTTGGAGCTTTCTAGACTTGTTGAGAAGATCCCTTCGTTAGTCAAGCAAGTCATTACGGAGAAAGCTCACAAAGTTAACAAGAACAATGAGCAGATCCCTGATGAGCTCTCTTTGGAGATGGAGACTTTTCTTTACCTCCAGATTTCAAAGTGTTTCAACCTTTTCTCAAATTGGATCGAAAAGAGATCGCTTTTTTCGCAGGATTCTTCCCAGTACTTGCTATCTCTTAATTATGAAGAATTGGAGCAATCTTTTGACTCCCTCATCAATTATTTGGAGTATCACTTGGAGGATCTTGATGAAAGAAATTCTCAATTGTCTCTCATTCAAAGAAAATTGATCCCTACTATCCTTTACAGTTATGATCATGTTTACAGATGGTTTGCCAGTGAGTATCAGAAGGATGATGACCACAAACATCTTTCTTGCAAGTTTTTCAAGAAACATTTGGAGATTTCTGGCGTTGCTGTTTCTCGTGGTTGGATTCTGAGATGTTTGCATCCTGAAAAGCATATCAAACCCATTTTCAAACATATGCATCATTCTGCTTTGCAGATTTTGAAGAATGGTCATTCTGATCCTTTGGATTTTGTTTGTAATCCCGAAAATTAAAATTTTTAATTTTTTATTTATAAATTCAAAATCAAAAGTGTTTATTCTTTTAATTTTTTGAGTTTTTTGGTCAAGTGATTCTCTTTAAAAACTTTATTTTCCCAGTTAAAATCGTTTAACCATTCAAATCCTTTTTGATTCATTCCATAGTAGTTGCAACACTTTCTTGAAAGTTTAATATAAAAAGAGGAACATATCTCAAAGTTTTTTCTTGTTTTTAACGAATCAAAATTGATCAATTTATTGATCAATTTTGATGAAATAAAAAAAAATTGAGGATTATTTAGTTCAATATGATATCAATGGAATTGGGATTTGATAAATTTGAATTCCTCATTGAATTACAAGAGTTAAAGGATGAATTTGAGGAGATATCTCATTTTGGAGAAGAAAAATTAAAGGAAGCATTGGTTAAAAAAGATTTGTCCACTCTTCGAGGTATATCAAATTATTTTTGAATAAATCGCCAACAATATCAAATATAGTCATAAATTCAAGTATATTTTGACATTTCTTTCTATTATGATTTTGAAAATATTGGTTATATGCTCAAAAGGAAAATTATTTACGATTCCAATATACAATGAAAGTAAATAATTCATATTTTTCAAAAGAATAAATTTTTAAATCTGTTTATCTCGATCAAAAATTTAAATGATTTTCAAAAAAAAAAAAATTTGAACAAGATCATTGTGCTCAAATCAATGTTTTTATTGTTTGGCAAAGTTTACAAACAAAAAATTTTTTCATTCAACATTTTCATTTTTTTAAAATAGAAATATAATTATTGTTTAAAAGATCAAAAAAATAGAACATTTCTCAATAAAGCATTGATGAAAAAAGAAAAAGAATATGAAATTGAAAAAATTAAATTTCTCATAGAATACAAATGTGGTGTGGAAGATGTCGATGATAATTACGAAACCCCTCTTTCATTTTTGTTCGAAAAAAAATCAGAATATATAATGAAATTTTTGAAGGAAATTAATTTTGATGTAAATAAAGTATATCATAACGGAAATACGATTTTACATCTTGCATGTGAAAACAAACCAAGCCTTGAAGTGATTAAATATATGGTTAACGAAAAAGGTGCAGATTTTAACCTCAAAAATAATCAAAATAAGACTGCTTTCTTGAATGCAATCCAAAATTCCAAAAAAATGGAAGTGATAAAATATTTTGTTGAAGAATTAAGATGTGATGTGAATTATGTGGATTTATACACTAAAAATCATTTATTGCATTATTTTTGTGATAGTATTAAAAAATTTCATAATTATGAAATTTTGAAATATTTGGTTGAAATGAAAAGTGAAGTAAACAAAAAAAATGGAAAAAATGAGATTCCTCTTCACATAGCTTGTAATAGAAATGATAATTATGAGATTATAAAGTATTTAGTTGAACAAAAATCAGAAATAAACTTTAAAAATCGTTTAAAAAGTACCCCTTTTGAGCTTCTAATCTTGCGTTCCAATGATGTAAAAATTGTAGAATACCTTCTTGGAAAGACTACTTTTGAAAGCGAAGGAGAAAGAAAACATATTTTTATAAATTGTTTGTTCAATCCTAATCTTGAAGTTGTCAAATTCTTGTTGGATCAATATGATGATTTTGATTTCAATACTATGAATACAAGAAGATACTATTCTCAAATTTTCTAATAATTTTGAAATTCTAAAGTATTTAGTTGAACAAAAAAACTTTGATCTGAAATGGATTAGTCCTAAAGGAGATTCTCTATTTCGGATATTTTGCAAGTCGTACATTACCTCTTTAAATATTTTCAAATATTTTCTTGAAAAATGTGATTTAGATTTGAATGAAAAGGATGAGAAAGGATACTCCCCTCTTTTCGATTTCGTCAACAGAATAAACTTTGAAATTGATCAACTTGAAATATTTTTGGAAGAATTTTTAATTTTTTCTTTGTCTTGTGGTGCCAATTTTCATTTGGAAATCCATTTGACTAGACATATTGAAACTCCCTTTCTTGCTTTAAAAAAAACATTAGAACATAAAAAGGAAACACTCCAATTAGTTGAAAAGATCTTTGAGGATTACGAGAAGGGTGTTCTTTGGAATGTTGATAACCATGGTTTCTTTTCTATTAAAACAAGGAACATCATTTTTCAATTTTTCATTTCCTTGAAAACGATTTCAAAACAAAAATATTCTATCAAATTCCCCAAATATCTTGTTTACATGATTATCCAAATGATTGTTACGAATTATCTTCTTTTTAAAAATGGAAGATCAAAAATAAATTAAACTGTGATTTAATTTTTTAAATTTTTTTATTTTTTAAATTTTTTTAATTTTGAATAAAAAATTCAATATGCGGTGATATTGAAAATATTGATAGTCAATCCTCTTGAAGAATCGATATAAGATACTTGCCCAAATCCTTCTTTCTGTTCCAAAGTCTCCCAAGCTATACATCCAACCACATAAAAATTGGGATTTGTTTTATTTGAGATTGCAAAATTGGTTATCCCAACAGTACCACAATATCTGCCCTCTCTAACCATAGTAACTTTCAATCCATTAGACATCGTACAATCAAATTCTACAGTTGAAGAATTAGCTATTGTATGGCAACAAATACCTCCATCGAAATTAGAAGTTGAAAATACGCATGCTTTATAGTTTGTTTGGGCCAATATTGATACAACCAACAATAAAAAAATTAAAAAAAGAATTTTCATTTTTGTTTAGGGATGTCCAAAAATATTACAACAGTTTGAATTTTGTTAGTAAAAATATTATATCCACTAACAAAGTTGTAATATTTGGACATGTCTAATTTTCGTTTTTTTTTTTTGAAAGATTTTAACTATCTTGATTTGATATTTGAAAGAAATTTGAGATTTTATTGTAATATTTGAATTGAAAACACATTAAATGAAGAATATATTTTCTTTGATATGCAAAAATTAATGTTTGCATAATTTCTTTTCAAAATTCAATTTCATTGATACAGAAGTCTATTGATAGATTAGACCTTGGTGAATCTATTCAATTCAATACATATCCTTGGCAACAAATTGAAATATGTGGATTATAATCAGTGGTTGGAATATGTTCAGATCTTTCAATATCAAACCTTAAATCAACCACAAACCAAGTATCTTTTTAAATCCCATCAAATATAAAAGGAAAATTATCAAAAAAAATATATTTTACCAATATAATAATTCTTATCAAATTCTGAAGGATTTCCCATTTTATGATTCACAAATTCTAATTCAACAGTTTTATAATTTCAACAAATAAATTTTTTATCAAACGAATATTGAAATATTTACGTCTAATGTTTTGGATTTCAAAGAAAATCTTTTTTGCTTTTGCTTTTGGAGGTGGTTTTGCAATCTATATTTGTTTCAAGAATTCATCATCAAAACAAAAATTTTTTTATATTTATTTTACAGTTATATGAGCACCCACATCAGATAAAGGTGAGAAAATTGATTTAGTTGCTTCTTTCTTCATATTTTTTAACATTTTATTCAAAGAATATGAATTTTTTTCAACGAATTTATTGTATTGGTAGATATTTGTAATGACATTGATGGAATCCTCTGAAACAAATTTCTTCCATTTCTCATCTAATTCAATATACCTAATTTGATATCGTATATTATTTAAAGGGGAAAAGTCTTTTTAGAATTTACCAAAATTCATCTTTCTGATTAAGAATGTCCTTGGCAGAATTGATCACACCTTCCAATGTCATATTATTTTGAAGATAATGAACCAATTGTTGAGGATCATAAATATCTTTTAAATTCATTTTTTTTATTTTCAATTTTAAGGTGTAAAAAAACAAAGAAAGAACTATTATAGAAACAAATGCAATTTAAATAAGAATGTAGTCGTATTCATTCCCAGTGTTGGGAATAGAAACAAATCGGGTTCCTTTTTCGTTTTTTCCAAACTTTGTCAAAATTATCTTTTTGTATCTTTTTAAAAAAAAAAATTAAAATAATAAATTAAAATTCTTTTTTAAAAAATGAAATATTGAGAAAAAAATTCTTCTTACTTTCCTGTTATTAAATAATTGGAATATTTGCAAAGAATATCTCGAAAGTGAACACGTTATCCCCAGTAATAATATCAAAAATCAACAAATCTCCATTTCTAAGACCAGAACATAATCATCAGGTGATTATCAAAGAAGGAAATCCTTTTTTTTCAACAAAATTTAAAAATTAAAAAATAAAAAATAAATATCTTTATTTGAATTTGTTTCAATTATATTGATAATTTTCTTTTCTACATCTACTTTATAAAGTCTTCCTTTCCCACTTTCTAAAATTAGTGAGAGATATTATTTTATTTTTTAATTAAATTATTTTTCATTTATCAACCTGAAATGGATTTTTTTTGAGCGAAAAAAAGCGGAAATCAGACATGTATGTACAGGGGAGGTATGAGTAAATAAAAAAATATTTTTCAAATTTATTTTGAATAGGTTTAATAAAATAAAAAATAATAAAATTTTTAAATTTTTAATAAAAAAAAAAAGTTTTTTCGTATCAAAGACTTTTCAAATAAAGAGAAAAATCAAATTTGTCCAAAAAGGAAGAATACTCTCGAACAGCGGTGCTCTCCTCCAACTCGACGAAAAGAAAATTGGCGCCAATCATCAAACCCTCCTTGTTATAAGCCTCACCCCTCAAAACGAAGGCGATTTCGTCACCAAAAAGAGCGACCTCCTTCTCAACGACAAGAGCCCTCTTAAGAAAATTATTGACGAAAACAGTGTGAACCTTTTCAACTTCACTCCCAAAACATGTGATGGAATTGTCCGTGCTAGAAAGCAAAACGAGCTGCTCGGTAGTTTTGTTGGCGATGAGATCGATCTTGGAGAANATTTTTTATTTTTTATTTTTTATTTTTTATTTTTTATTTTTTATTTTTTATTTTTTATTTTATTTTATTTTATTTTTATTTTAATTACCATTTTGATTGTGTCAGTGATTGTCCACAAAAATCCACAAGCAACAACACAATGTGCGTTTTTATCATTAACTTTCAAAACATATTTCATTTTCTTTAATAAATACAATAAATTAAAAATTTTAAAAAAATTTTTAATGAAAATATGAAATAATTGTTTTAAAAAAATTTTACTTTTTTCTCGTGATTATATACATAAACTTTGTTGTCGTTAATTGCTATCACTTTGTTTTTGTGGATGATCAATTGTTTGGCTCCAAAAGAAGCTATTTTGTTCATTGGTTTCATTTCCAAAGTAGAAGGGAGAACACACCAAATGAAAATTTCGTCAGCTATTGTCAAAAATAAATCAGGATAAAAAATAAAAAAAATAAAATTAAAAAATTAAAAATGAAATAATAAAACTTTGATTTTTTTTTGTTAAAAAATAACAATTAAAATTAATTTTAAAAAAATTTTGGATTAAAAAAAAACAATCAAGAAAAAATAAAAAAAAATATAAAAAATACAAAATAAAAAATAAAAAATTTTGTTTTAAAAAAAACAAATAGTTAAAAAATAAAAATAAATTGCTAAAAAAAAACAAGAAAAAAAAAACAAAAAATGAACAACAAAAAATAAAAATAAAAATTACATGTTGCACAAAACAACAAATTTCTGACAGATTTAACACTGTTGTAGACAGATGTGAAGACAATGGTTTTTTCTGAAAGGAGAATTTTTTTGTTAAAATGTTTGAGATGTACTCTTTTTCTTGTGAAGATGACTAGAGTCCAGTCTGGTGCTGATTGATTCGTGTTATTGTTGATTATCACTTCTGCGTTTAGTACTTTGCATTTTTTGTGGAGTTTTGTCTCGAAAATGTTTGTTTCCACAGATCTTCCTCTAAAACTGCAAATATAAAATAAAAAATAAAGAATAAGAATAAAAATAGATGAAAAATGAAAAATAAAAATAAAAAATAAAAAATAATAAAAATAAAAAATAAAAAAAAAAAAAATAAAAATGAAAAAATGAAAATAAAAAAATAAAAATAAATTTTTAATATTTAAGAATAAAAAAATACAAAATACAAAATAATAAAAATAATAAAAATAAAAATAAAAATACAAAATAAAAAAATAATTTTTACTTATATACTGTGAAAACCCCTGATTCAGAAATTGCCACTACATAGCCTTCTTTGATGGACATGATCGATACGATGGGAGATCCATCGCATGTCAGTCTATGGAACTTCTTTTTGTTGTCATGAAAAACTCTAATGTATCCATCCTCATATCCTTTAATCAAAAAAAAAAAAAATAAAAAAATAAAAATAAAAAAATTGCTTCAAAAATAAATAAAAAATAAAAGTAAAAAAATAACAATCAAAATCAAAATACCAGCCCATAAAAATCCATCTATTTCAATCGAACATTTTACAGAAGTTTTTAACTGAGAAGAATTTTCGATCCATATTCCATGAGACTGTTGAAAACTGGACAAAGTTTTTTGAGGTTTTAGTAAATTGGAAGAAGACTCTTCCAAAGAAACTGTAATGCTAGATTTTAGCAAGTTGATGGGTTCTTCTTTGTCAAAAGTGGATGAGAACTCTCCTGGATTTGTTATCAAGCTTTTTATGATAGAATAGCAAATGTCCATGTTTGGTCTGTCAAAAATTGTATAATAGATGAATAATTAAATGACAAAAATAAAATGGAAATAAAATAATAATAAACAAAAAAGAAAATTTAAAAAAAATTTAAGATTAAAAAACAAAATCATTAAAAATTAAAATAAATTAAAAAATTTAAATAAAATAAAAATGAGTGAATGAATAAAATAAAATATATTAAAAAACAAAATCAACAAAAATAATAAAAATAAAAAATAAATAAGAATATAAAAATAATAATAAAAATTAAAATATTTTTTAACCTATCTTTTGGACTTTCATTGAGAAGAGTTCTAACTAAAGATCTAAATGTTTTTGGAGTATTTTTCTTGTCTATGTTTGGTCTCAAACCATTCTCCAAAATGTCCTGTATTAAATCTTCTCCATAGTTCTTCCATTCATTCCTATCATTGATGTATTGAGACATGTCAGAGTAAGGAGATATCTGCGTTGAAATCTCAATGAGAAGAATTCCGAAAGAATAAGTGTCCACTTTGTGATCATAAGGAAGTTGAAGGAGAATTTCCGGTGCTAGCCATGGTATATTTCCGACAATATTTCTTTTTCCAAAAGTTTTGTTTCCTGAAATAGAAAGACCAAAGTCCGATATTTTCGCCTTGAAAATAAAAACAAAGGTAAACAAATTTTAAATCATAAATAATTGAAAGAAAAAATTAAAAAAGAAAATATTATCAAAAAATTTAAAAAAAAAATTATTTACTCTAATGGGAGCTTCACAACGTAAATCAACAACCAAAATGTTCACTTTTAAAAAATATTAAAAAAAAAATATATTATTTTTTGATTTTTTTTTTTTTTACCAGAACGTAAATCCCTGTGAATGATTGGAATCAAGGAATCTTTTTGGAGATACTTTAATCCACTGCAAATATCAATGGAAATGCCCAATTTGACAGGCCAAGACAAAACCAAGTCTTTTGAGTTGTAAAGAATGTCATAAAGGCTTCCGTGGGGACAATACTCCACTACGAGCTGTGGTTTGTAAGTGGATCCGAAGAAGTGGATGATGTTGGGATGGGAAATCTTAGAGAGGGTGTAAATTTCTTCGAGATATACGAAAGAATCAGT
Organism: Cochliopodium minus; assembly: GCA_024220525.1. Lineage (NCBI taxonomy): Eukaryota > Discosea > Himatismenida > Cochliopodiidae > Cochliopodium > Cochliopodium minus. The sequence continues at coordinate 21,877 of JAMYWO010000227.1, forward strand.
CTTGGAAGAAGAAAAATGAGTTTGTTTGATCTCTTTGACAGCTACATCGAGAACTTTGAAGATAGTAAAAGATTTGAGGTTCAATTTAAAGACGGAATTCTCTTTTAGTCGAGCGTTCGTAGAGGATTCTCCCCCAAATATGAAGATTTCGTCGTTGTGAAGGATGGATATGTGTCGACATCTGCTTATTCCCAAATCTACATCGATCTTGTCATTCTCTATGTTTATCTTTCTCCAAATTCGATGAGAGATGAGATAGCACCAAATGTAGGGTTCTGAAAATATCTCAGTGTTGTTTCTTCCTCCGATCACAAATATGTTTCCCTTCCATTGAACAGCAGTATGATAAGCTACAAAAATGAAAAATGAAATCAAAAATAAAAATAAAATGAAATAAAAATAAAATAAAAAAATAAAATGAAATTAAAAATTAAAAAATGAATAAAAAATAAAAAATTTTACCTCTCTTTTCTGGTATTCCAGACAACACTCTTGCTTCTTTTATTGGAGCATTCAAGTCATAGAGATCGATCACATAAATATCCCCATTGAGCTCACTGTTAAGAGCAGTGTAACCACCATACAAGTAGATCTTGTTTCTGTAATAACTTGCAGTGTGTCCATATAAAAAGGGAGAAGATTTATTCTCTTCCAACCAGTTTTTGTTAAATTCCCATACCCACTCGTTCGTCAAAGTTTTGTTTGTGAATCTGTAAAGTTCATTGTAAACTTTCCCAACTGAGTTATCAACACCTCCGTACAACCATATCTCGTTTTTGTTTTGAGCCAAAGAAAACTTTTTTTTTTTAGGTAATATATGAAGAAAAAAATTTAAATGAAAATGAAAAATAAAATAAAAACAAAAAACAAAAAACAAAAAACAAAAAACAATAAAAACAAAAAATAAAAAAATAAAAACAAAACAAAACAAAAAACAAAAATAAATAGAAATAAAAATTAAAAAATAAAAAATAAATATAAATAAAAAATAAATAGAAATAGAAAAAATAAAAAATAAATATAAATAATAATATAAATATACATAAAGTCAAATTAAATTTTTTTTACATTAATCCTTGTAGTAGGAATAACTCCCGTAATTGACCCTTCAACTTTTGTATTTCCAAAAGGCAAACAATCAAAACACCCCATAGAATAAACGTCATGAGTCAACTTTGGATTAGAAGTTCCTATGTGAATATTTGTGTTGAAAATTCCACCAGAAACATAAAGAGAGTTGTTCGAAACTAAAGCCAAAGGAGAGTACCTGCTAAAAACCCTTTCTTTGTTATCAATAATTTCACTAGTTTTTTTTTCAAAGTCCAAAATGTAAGTTACTGAATTATGATTGTTGTTTTTGTGTCCTCCCAAAATTACGTATTTATCATCCGAAATATCTTCTTCTCCCTTCATTTTTATTGCTACAGTTGCATCGATCAATGGCATGCTGAACGACTCGACCCATTCCTCCAACTCGATTTCTCCTTTAAACTCTTGATCACTTGATATCTCTCTAAGATCTTGAGAAAAATATGTTCCCTTGTAAACGATCGCCTGTGTACCTGGATTTAATTAAAAAAATAAAAAAAATAATTGAAATTATATTAAAATTAAAAATTTATATATTTGATTATACCTTCTCCTATGGTTTTTGTTGCAGATAATGATTCATCATGTATCAATGAGAATGTGATTTCAGGGATCAATTTTCTTATATTGATGATCTTGATGGAGATATGATTGCAATTCACTATCTCTGAGCCAGATCTCAGCTTCAATTGACAATCATTCATCTTGAAAACGGTGCAATCCTCTTTCTTTTGGCCCACACCCATACAATGGTAACAAAGAAGATCCACAGACAAGGTATTGATCTCATACATCTTCGATAATTGAGAAATCGTGTTTACAATCTCAACATACAAAGGATAGGAATTCCTTTTCGATTTTGGTGCAGGATTTGATGAATTCATAAAGTTGAAATTTCTTTTTTTCGTTCCTATTAACTCTATCGATTTCCCAAAATCGTTGATGATTAACATAACTTCGTGATTTCCCTGCAAGATATAGCATATATCGTTGTATAACAAAAATTTTTCGTAGTTATTTCTGGATTTGATGAGTGATACCAACAACTTTTTACTGAAAGAATCATCTCTGGATTGATTGTGATAAATCCTGTGATGTGTAACTGAAAACTGAAGATGAGGAAGTTCATCTCTTGATGGAAACAAAACAGGTATGATACAATCCGAAGAATCTTGAGATAAAAACACTGTTTGAAAATAAATAAAGTTTATGAAAAAATTCCGCAAATCAAATTATTTTCAAACATCTTTTTTTTACGTAATTCCAATCTTTCCAATATTTCAAAAGAAAACTGATACAATTCTTCATGATTGTTCGGCCAAAAAATTTTGAAAGATTCTTGTGGAAGAATGAAACTGATCTCCGATTTTTCTTTTTTTTTTTGAAACAGGATTAAAGATTGAAAGATAATTTTAAATTGAATTACCAAGAACATTATATTTCTCAAGAAACCATTCCAAATCAAGAAAGATATACAATGAATTTTTCCCAAAATATAAAAGATGACCACAAACTAATTTAGAAAAAAAAAAATAAAAGGGTAATAAATTCTCAGAATGAAAAACAAATTATTTGAATTTTACAATGAAGATTTTGACTGATAGATTCGAATTTCTCTTCAGTAAAATGAACAGACTTTGATTTACAAGCTTCCAAGAAAAGATTGCGATAATCTTTCATAGAAAGATATCTGATTTCTTTCACTTTTAAGTTGTGAAGCATCTCCAAGAAAAAAAAGGTGGGTTTTGGCATCTTCTCACCAACCTTTTTTGCTTTTTGCAAAAGTGTGATGAAAGGTTTTTCAATAGGAGAAAAATCTTTAATCAAGTTGGAGTTGTTTGTTGTTTTTTCTGTTTCGATGTAAACAACTGACCTGTCTGACACTGGAGTTTTGTTTTGAAGGACAGATAAAATGAAGGTCATCCTGTGCATATTTTTGATAACCAACTCTCTTTGAAGATTTCTCTTCATAGCAGCAATTTCTAATTCATCGGTCATATTAGAAGGATGCAAGACTAACCTATATTTAATTTAAAAAAAAATAATTGAATAAAAAATAAATAAAATTTAAAAAAAAATTACCATACAGCTCTCCCAATAAAGGTAACTCTTCTTTGAGCATCAGTCATGTCCCAATCGTAAAAATAAATTTTTCCTTTGTCTCCCAAATATTCTTTAAATTGTACTTCAAGTTTTGTTTTGAGGGACTTCCTGTCATAATCAGAACAAATAACGCAAATGTTGGGAGAATTGCTCCAGAACATGGATTGAGATGTTTCAATTTCAGTTTTCAAGGAAATTTCTTTGATTTGAGACTTTATTTCTACAATATCTTTTGCTTTTATTTGTTCACACAAAACTTCATTCCCAGGCGTAAACTTTATTTCTTTGAGCTTATCATGTCTTGACAAGAACAAGGGTAATGTAGTCAAATTGTTGTAAGAGATATCCAAGTATTCTAGATTAGAAAATTCTTCAATGATTTGGGGAAGCATGTCCATTTTGTTCTTGGAAAGATCCAATCTTTTAATATTCTTCAAATCAACTTGTTTAAAGTTTTTTGCGGTAGAATGATACAATATAGTCGCATTATACTTTCCGAAATTCAACATGCTCTCTTTGTAAAGCTCTACTCTTGCCCCTTTACTCAATAAAATCTTCGCTAGTTCAACAACACTCTCCTTCAATATCTTATGATGTCGGATAATATCAAAACAAGAAAAAACTTTACTTCCTTCAGTCTTTCTGTTAGGATTAGCTCCTCGTTTGATTACAACTTCCTATTTATGGATATTTTTAAAAATTATTTACAAAGGTTTTGAAAATAAAAAGAAAAAAATTTTTTTTACAGCTATCTTTGGAAGATCTAAAATACAACACAAGTGCAAAACACTTATCTTCGTATTATTCATTGATCTCAAGAGAATTTTCATGTTTTCATTTACAAGCCTATCAAAAGGATTCATAAGAGGTCTCTTAGAAGTAATAGTCTTTTGAATCTCATTGTCATAAGCGATGTCAGATATTTCAAGATTGGGGTCGCTGGTGGTCAAATCCAATCTCTTTTTTAACTTTGGAGGTGAAGATTTGATATCTATATTGGGACTTGAATTTGAAGAGTTGGAAGGTGAAGAAGGAGATTGAGGAGTTTGAAAAAAACTAATCAAATTGAATTGTGAAAAGTTTTCGGGAAAGATCTCGCTGATAAATACCATTTCTTCTGTGTTCACTATCTGACATAGAGTGTCAACTGCATAAGCGTTCCCTTCACAAATGTTTTTCCACAACATTTTAGACAACCAATCAGTGATGGATGTTTGAGCACTGGAAATTTTTCTAAGAATTACAACACCACTTTGTTGTATTCTTCCTTCGTCTTGTAAATCCAACAAACAATAAAAAATGTTCTTAGCAACTATTTGTGAGTAGTATTTGTTGATGAGATCATTTGAAGTACACAAAATCTTCAAGATTTCCATCATGTTTTCGATGATTTTGAGTGTGGAGATAGACTTTCCTCTCGCACATGTTTGTGCAATTTTGAAAACCGAAGACACATTGTAAAACAATTCATGTGTTGATTTTTGAGAACTAAATAATAACAATATTGTTGAAATATTCTCTCTTGCTTTTCTCATTGATACCCTGTCATCATAGACCTAAAAAAAATTAAATTAATTAGCAAAATAAATATTTTAATTTTAGTATGGTACCAAAATGTAAATTAAAGCTGACATGTATTCGATCTTGTGTTGAAAAAAAGTAATTAATTCCTTCACTAAAAAAAAAAAGAAATTTTATGTAAATTTTAAAAAAATTTAAAAAAAATCTACCATTCTCAACACAAAACTCCAACAAAAGTAGAGAAATGTGCTCAGAAAATTGTCCGTCCATCAAATTCACTAAATTGGAAATAACATCAGTATTGTTAGCAAAGGCGATTCTAAAGTTTTTGTTGGTGAGGCAAATCCTTGACAAAAAAGTCAACAAAGCAAGAATGACACCCTTATGAAGATTGGAAAAGAGAAAAAGCTCCTGAAAGCTTTCAACATGATCGCAAAACAAGTTGGAACAAGATATAATGTCACATACTTCTGTCAAATCACCCAAAATGATTTCTTTTTTAGAATTTCTTTTATCACTAAAGAGTTTATCAAGAGAAGTTGATATCCTCTCCTCCACACCCACTGCATAAGACAATTTCCTCCTTTTTTCAATCTTTATTTCATTGATTGTTTTTAATAATGCTTCGAACCAAAACTCTAGCTGCTCCAAACTTTCCGCGTCACAAATTAGAGGTCTTCCAAAATTTTTGCTCTCAATACTGAAACAAAAATCTCTTTTTTGAATGGGATACTTCTTCACAACTGCATCCACCAAATTCAATCTTCCAATGGGTTCTTGATATTGATCGTAAGAGTAGCTTAACTCTATCAATAGTCTTTTTTTTAAAAAATAATTTTAAAAGAAAAAAACATTTACCTTTTTTTTTCATTGACAAAACAAACCATCTTTTTTTCCAAGACTTTATATTCCCACCTCTCTTTATCATCCATCCAGATTTTTCGTAAGAATTATCTTCTTCAGGCATAGAATTGAAAAGCTGAGATCCGAAAATACCACTGCTTCTCCTAATTACCACATTTGGGTCCGAAGTATTGTGTTTGTACGCAACTATGCTATCTCTTTTTGTAGAACTGATTATTTGGCTTAAAAACACTTTTTGTTTGCTGTTTACGTTATCAGAAGAATAAGTGCTTCTATCAATGATGTCCGACAAAGAATCTTTAAATCCTGATCTTTCTTCTTCAGGATAAAAAGTAGTGATGTTTTTGATCTCGTTCATCAAGTTTGTTTTCTTTTTTGATGTTTCGCCTGAATCTATCAGAGTGGTTGAGGTATTGTCAGATGATGTTCCTTCTGATGTGCTATCTTTCAAATTTCCCTTCTCTCTTGATGTGATTAGCAATTTAATCCCTGGTGTTTTTGGTTTATCTTTATCTATTATCAATATCGTTCCAGAGTTTACACTATTATCTTTGTTTTTATCATTCTTTTTGCTATAATCGGCTATATTGTCGTATGAAAGTGAATGTGGTTGATCTGATTGCAAATTATCTATGCTTTTATTTTCATCTGATGCTATTTCTGTGCTTGCATTTCTCATTTTCTTTATTTTGGGCTTTTTTGCCACAACTTTCTTTTTCTATTTGATATTGAAGTATTAAATTTGGAATTGGGAGGATATATATAAAAATGAAATATAATTAAAGAATGCGCAGTTTATCACATACAACCTATATATCTATTCATAACTACATTTCCGTTAAATATTTACCTTTTTGATCAATTTCTTTAATATTTTTCCAGGTTTTTTAACTTTGATCACAATTGTTTCTTGATTACCAGTTTCCTCTTCTATATTCAATTGATTTCTCAATATAGAGATTTCATTCTGCTTCTTTTTGATATCTTCTCTCAATATTCTAATCTCATCGGTTCTTTCAAGTAATAATTTCCTTAATTCTTCATCATTGTATTTATCCATTAAATCCAAATTGATTCTCCCAATTTATCCAAGAATCAAATAGAACCCTTTTTTATATTTTGAAGGAATAAAAAAGAAAAAAAAAATCAACTTTTCTGTTAAAAAAATGTTTTTGTTAAAGATTATCTTTTAGATTATTTCCTAATTCCTTAGTTTTTCACGATTTATACAGATTTTACACAGTGGGTACAAAATTTTTGATCCATTTTCAATTTTGCAATCTTATATTAAAATAATATATCATTTTAACTTTGATATCAAAGAATATGTTTATCAAAGTTCAATATTTCGCCCATAATTTTTTTCAATATTAAAAAATAAAATTTTTAGTTCTAAATTTACTACCATTGGATAAAATTATTCTAATCTTCTTTTGCATAATTCCTTTTCTTCTTAAAATTATGAGAATTTTTAAAAAATTTAAGCTCAAAAAAAATATATAAGATAAATTTTGATTTAAAATTTATAATAAAAACGGATCCTCTTCTCAATTTCTATAAATTTGGCCATTATTTTTGTTTTAATTGAACTGATATCAGTTTAAATAGTTTTTTTAACTTTTTGAAAGAAAAAGAAAAAAATTTTTTGAATAAAATATAAAAAAAAAAAAATTTAATGAACAAAACTTCTTTTCACTTATATAGAAAAAAACAATAAAACTATTCTAAAATGAATAAAATGCTTTCTATTGGGATTAATGGTTTGAAAGATACTCACATCGAAGGACTCAAAAAAGTTGCTGGGTAAACAAAAAAAAAAAGAAAAAATAATTAATATATCGAAAAAAAATTTTATAATTTTTCTAATTTCCTTCTTATTTTTAAATTTATGCCCTAATATATTTTGTGAATAAATAGAGAAAACATCAAGATAGAAGAAATTGATCTTGAGAAAGATATTGATGGCAAATTCGATATTATCGTGCATAAACCAGTAAAATGGATCGCTAAATCAATGATGTCAGGAAAGGAACAAAAACAATTGACAAGAATCGAAAAATTCGAAGCAAAAAACCCATCTGTTTTGCTTGATCCATTAAAATCTATCAAAATTCTTTGTGATAGAAACGAACTCTGCGAATTATTAAAAGAATTCAACATTTCAACAGGTAAAAAAAAGAATAAATTCCCCTTCAAAAAAAATAAAAATTACCATAAAATAAAAATATTTTTTTGTTTGTCACGATAAAAAAAAATTAATACAGTATTAATTTTTATTCTTCATTCTATATAGATGAAGGTACAATTAGATCACCAAAACATGTTTCTGCTAGAAACAAAGAAGAGTTGGATGAATTGATTATGAATGGATTCCCTCTCAAATTTCCTGTAATCTGCAAGCCTTTTGTAGGAGATGGAAATGACTTCTCCCATCAATGTGCATTTGCTCACAATGAGAAAGGACTCTATGAAATGCCTCTCCCAGCTATCTTCCAACAATACCACGATCATGATGCAGTAATCTATAAGATTTATGTATTGGGTGATGAGATATCCCAAATCCAAAGACCTTCTCTTGAAAACTATAGAGAAGATATCGTACATCCTGATTTCGAATATTTTGGACGTATTTCTAATGCTAGAGAGAATGGTTCCAAGGAAATTGTTGCAACCAAATTGCCTTCTGATGAACTTCTTAAGGATGCTATCGAGCATTTGAGATCTTTTCTTCCTATGACCTTCTTCGGTTTCGATCTCATCTACAATTCCGAAACCCAATCTTACTACATCATTGATATCAACTACCTTCCTGGTTATTATGATGTAAAAAATCTTCATTCAAGAATTCTTTCTTATATTTTGAAGGCCTACTACGATAGAAATTAAAATTTCAATTTTGTATATACTTTGATTAATATTTTGACTTAGAAATCACTTTAATTTTAATTGTCCTGACATCTTCGCCCTCTTTTCTTTAATTTGATATACAAATTGAAGAATATAATTTTTTTCAAAATGATTGAATAAATAAAAAAAAATGAAGTTTTTCAAAACAAACTCAATTGGATCAAAGAATATTTTCTTTAAAAATACAACAATATCTGGATTATTTAAAGGTATATTCAAATAAAGACAAAAATATCTTTATAAATAACAAAAATCAGTTCGAAAATATTCAAATACAGATATAAATACTTTGAGATCAAATGGATATTCTATTTTGAAGAATAAAGACCAAGATTTGTCAAAAGCAATAAAAATATTTGAAGAAGGAGCAGAGAAGGGGGATTTAGAATCAATCAAAACACTTGGATACTTATATAACACTGGAAATTATCCCAAATTAAAGAATGTGAGCAAATCAATTGATTATTATACCAAATCAGCAGAATTAGGAGATCTTGATTCCATAAAGATATTGGCATACTTATATTCTAACAGTAAGATCAAAGATACCAACAAAGCTATTGAATATCTCGAAAAGATCATTGCACAGAATGAAGATGTTGAAGCTATCAATCAACTGGGATATATCCACGAAAAAATAACCAATAATCACAAAGCAGCATTTGATCTCTATCAAAAGGCAGCTGATAAAGGTGATCTTTATGCTCTTAGAAAATTGGCCTCTTATTATGAAAAAGGAATCAAGAATGTCCTCAATCAAAATATATCCAAGGCTATGGAGCTTTATATCAAAGCATCAGAAAGTGGAGATGTCAAATCAACTTCAAGGTAAAAATTATATTAAGAACAAATCATATTCAAAGTGAAAAATATCAAATACTTTGTTAATTATCACCATAAGCTTTAAAAAACATTTAATCCTTTATAAAATTGCACACTCAATAAAATTAAAATCTCAAAACATTTATATGTTATATAACCTTCCATATGATATATAAAACTCCATCCAATATCTAGATATTAATGATTTTAGAATAATAATTTTTTCAAAATCATCCAAATGATTTTCCAAAAATTTTTTTTGGGAAGCTCAGTGATCAAGATCAACATTTTTTTTTTAGAAATATTTAATGTTTTAATTTTGATTCAATTCTCGATTTTTATTGAATATATCTTTCATCCTTTTACTATATTCATTAGGAATTCTTATCACCTCTTTCAATAAAATTTTTTTTAGATTGGGATTCTTCTACATGAAAGGTATCAATGGTTGCATGAAGGATGATCTCAAGGCTTCCCAATATCTCAACCAAGCATCCAGCGAGGGAGATATCACTGCGATGAGATATCTCTTTGAGTTGGAGAACACTGGCAAGGGTAAAAAGACAAATTCTATAAATGGGTTTTCTCTAAGAAACTTCATTGATGAATCACATGGTTCCCCTTTAACTTTTTAAATATAAGGGATAAAAAAAAATTTTAATTATTATTTCACTAAACATTAAATTCAATTTCAATTTAAATTTTATTCAGTTAAAGATATCGAATTTCTTCTTTTTTTTTAAACCTAATTTTTTCTTTCTTTCAAGCTTTTTCTTTTCTCATAAAAATTTTATTTTTTTAATGCAATCATTTGGGTCCTTATTCGATCCTTTTACCAATTTTTTTTTTCTTTCACCTTTTTCTTTTTTACTGACAATCTTATTTGTTTATCCATTTTTGGAAGTGGATCAGAAAAAATAAAAAATATAAAAAAATTTTTTTTTTTGTCAATCTTAATATAATAAAAAAAAAACAAAAACAAACTCTCACAAATGACATTCCAAGATATTATCATTATACCAGCGAGCATTGTTGGTAAATTTTTGCTTTCATTGTTTTTTTTTTTGATTGTTTACATATCCTTTCTATTCTTTTCCGAAAGCATTGTAAACAATTTTTTTGAAAACTGAGACATGAATAAGTTTTTAAAAATGTGAAAAATTAGATTTATGGCATTTACAGTCGGAGCTAATGATTTGGGTACATGAGGGATTTTTTTAAAAAAAATATTTCAATTCAAAATTTGATTATTATTTTTTGTGAAGCAAATGCTTTGGGCACATCAGGTTTTTAAAAAAAGTTTTTCAAAAAGAAAGTTATTAAATGAAATTTTAATTAAAACTCGGAAAAAATTTGTTAGTGGGAAGCAAAGCGTTAAAGTTGAGAACTGCAGTGATATTGGCAGGAATATTTGAGTTTGCTGGGGTGATGATTTTAGGAAGATTAGTTTCTGGTAAAAAAAAAAATTTTTTTTTTTCTTGTAAATTTTTTTTTAATTTTTTTTTTTTGGTTTTATTTTCAGATACATTGAAAAATGCAATAATCAACTCATCTAATTTCGAAAATTCTCCCCAATTGTTCGCTTTGGGAATGTTTTGTTCTTCCATTGCTGCGTCTGCATGGTTGTTGTTTGCAACAATAATTGCTCTTCCTGTTTCAACGACGCATTCAATAGTTGGAGGTACAAATCTAATTTTTTGTTTATTTTTAAATTTAATTTTTGATTTTTATTTTTATTAATTTTAAATTTATTTTTTTTCAATATTTTTTAAAAAAGGTGTCATCGCTTTTGGTTTGTTTGAAAAAGGATGGTCCGCTATCAACCACAAAGTTGTAGTTAGAACAATTTTGAGTTGGTTAATTTCACCATTGATGGGATGCATAATGAGTTGCATATTCACTTTTATGATTAAAAAATTGGTTTTGGAATCATCTGATCCCCTAGTTAATTTTTTTTTAAAATATTTAACATTTTTTTATTTGTTATTTTATCTTGTTTTACTTTTTTTTAATCTTATCGAGTCCTTTTTTTAAATTCATTTTTATTTTTTAGTTTATTTTTATAACTTTTATTATTTACTTTAAATTTAAATCTATATTTTTTTTTATAAAATTATTTATTTTTTGTTCTTTTCTTGAAGTAGTATTTTTATTTATTTTTACATTAGTTTATTTTTAAATTGATTCATTTTTATACAGATTAATTTAGTTTTTCATTTCTTTTTCACTCATTAAAATTTATTCAAAGAAAAGAGGAAAACTAACATTCCCTTTCTTTTGTGGGATCACAGTAGCTCTGATAGCAATGTTTGCAATGTTAAAGCCAGTGAAATTAATACAATGGAAATGGATTCATCAACCATGGTTCTATCCTGTCTTTTTTTTCTCTCTTTTTATCGTTACTTACTTGCTTGTCCACTTTGTTTTGATCAAATTCTTTTCGAATTACATTTTTAAACAAGGAGACCAAGGTGTAGAGATGGAGACTAAAGGTACAAGCATAACGGAAGAAAAGAATTTAGATTCACAAGGAAGTTAAAAAATTTTTTTTTTGATTTTTTTTTTGATTTTTTATTTTTGTTTTTACATCTCTTTTCATTTTAACATAATTCAGATTATTTTTTTATTTTTTTAATCATTTATTATTTTTTAAATTTTTTTTTGAACTTTTTCTGTAATTTATTTTGTAATTTTTTTATTTAATTTTTTTTTATTAAAAGATGAAACAAGTGAGAACTCTATGGACGCAGAGAATGCAGAAGAAGTGAAACCAGATTTAGAAAAAACTCCAATTAAAGAAGAGGAAGGAAGAAAAAAAGAAGAAGAAGAAACCATAGAAATAATTGATCAGAAGGAAAATGAAAAGGAGTCTGTCTTCGAATTCAACTCTAATTCATCCGTCCAAAGAATGTTTATACCAATGATGGTCATTACTGCTAGTTCAGTTGCATTTGCACATGGTTCTAACGATATAGGTGATTATTTTAAAAATGAATTTTAACTTATACAAATAATTTTTTTTTAAAAAAAATAAATATTTATTAAATAAAAAATTAAATAATTATTATGAAGTGGGATTTTTAAAAAAAAATTTGATAAAAATTAAATTGAATGAAAAAATTAATTAAGTTTTTTTATTCCTGAAAGGCAATGCTATTGGTCCTTTTGGAGTTGTTTACGAGTTTTGGAAGAAGGGAAACTACAATACGGATATTGTCACTCCTTGGTGGATTTTTGGATTGGCTGGCGCTGCTCTTGTTTTAGGACTTGCTACTTTAGGATATCGTGTAATCAAGACTGTTGGTGATAATATAGTTCCTTTAACTTACAGTAAAGGATATGCCGCAGAATTAGCGAGTAAAATTTTTTTTTTTATTTTTTTAAATTTTTTTATTTTTTTATTTTTTTTAATTTTTTTTTTAATTAAAGCTTCAACTACTGTTTTGACTGCCACTCTACTTGGAATACCAATTTCTACCACTCATACATTGGTAATGGAATAAAAAAAGATTGAAAAAAATTTTTATTCAAAACTTCTTTTACTTTTTGAAGATTGGGAGTATAACAGGAACCTCATTAACTTCTATTCAAGAAATGAAATCAATCCAATGGAAAGTCATCTTAAAGATTCTAGCTTCTTGTAAAAAAAATTTATCTTTTTTAAATCTGATTAATTTTTTTTTAAAAAAAAGGGATATTTACTTTTGCGGCAGGCGGAGGGATAACAATTATTTTATACGTTGCCATTAAAGCAACATTTAAAATTAAATAAAACTGTCCAAAAAAATAAATGAATAATTAAAAAAAAAAATTTTTATAATTTTATTTTTAAAACTTGATTTTTAATATTTATCAATTTTTTTCAATTACACCAGGAATTTTCTCAGGAACAACTCCTTCAACATCATCAACATTCAGACCCAAAGTACTCTCACTTTTCTTAAGAGGAACTTTTTTTCGGAGGATGCGTTTCTTGAAGCCCATTTTCTTTTTGCGGCGGAGAGTTCCTGACTTTGAAAATTCCTGTTCATCTTCCTCTTCGTTGTCGTCGTTTTTGTCTTCGTTTTCTTGTTGGTTTGGTGAAAAGGAAAGGAGGGTGCTGTTGGGAAGTTTTGGGGATGTCAGAAATTTGCTTTTGGAAGGTGGAATCAATCTGTCTTCTTGTTTCTCTAAAATTAAAAAGAAAATTTTGTTTTTTACTTGTTTATTTTTATTTTTTCTCATTTTTTTATAATTTTTTTAAATATTTTTATTTTTAATTATTTTTGGTTTTTTGTTTACGTTCAACTTTATTTTCGAATATTGACGCAGTTGATTGAATTTTTTTAGGAGAGATAGGTGCATTCTCATTTTTTTTGGCTGTAACGATCTTTACACTTTTTCTTGGAGGAGACACTACATTAAAAAATTTAAAATTAAAATTAAAATAAAAATGAAAAAATAAAATGAAATTAAAAATTAAAAATTATTTTTTTTCATTTATTTATTTACAATTTAACTGATCTGATTTAGGACTTTTTTCTGGAATGAGATTTTTCATTTTGTCTCTCAAGGCAGGACTGAAGGTGCTTAGTGTTTGTGAACGATTTTTGAGGGGAGCTTTAAATAAAAAAAATAAGGAAAAAAAAACGAAGAAATAAAAAAAAAATAAAAATAAAAATAAAAATAAAAATAAAAATAAAAAAATAAAAAATAAAAAATAAAAAATAAAAAAAAAATTAACAAAGAAATAATTTTTTTTTACGTGGGCTACTTGTGGGAGACCTTTCTTTTAGAGGAGCTTCATTATTTAATTGAAAAAAAATTATAAATTCAACCAAAGAAATAATTTTTTTTTTTTTTTTTTTTTTTGATACGTGTAAATGAGGGAGATCTTTCTCTTTGAGGAGGTGTTTGTTTTTTGAGATTTTCAATGGTTTCGTTTAATTCTAGTACTTTTTTCTCGGAGGTTTTCAATTTATCTTCCAAAATTAAATCTAACAAAAAATTTTTTTATTTTTTTATTTTCTTATTTTCTTATTTTCTTATTTTCTTATTTTCTTATTTTCTTATTATTTTCTTATTTATTTTTTTATTTTTTTATTTTTATTTTTCTATTTTTATTTTTATTTTTATTTTTATTTTTCTATTTTTATTTTTTTATTTTTTATTTTTATTATTTTTTTATTATTTTATTAAGTTTTTATTATTTTTTTATTATTTTTTTATTAATTTTTTATTAATTTTTTATTAATTTTTTATTAATTTTTTATTTTTACTATTTATCATTTATTTATTTTCATTTTTATTTATTTTTATTTATTTTTTATTTTTATTTTTTATTAATTTTTTATTTTTTCTTTACTTCTTGGAGATACTGATCTTTCGTTTTGAGAATTTCTTTTTTTCATGATTTCGATTTCATTGTTTTTCTTTTCAATGATTTCATTCAGCTCATTTATTTTTCTTTCACTTGTTTTAAGTTTTTCTTCGTTAGATTCTTTTTAAAAAAAAAAATTGAAAAAAAATAAAATAAGATTTTTTTAAAAAAAATTAAAATTAAAATAAAATTAAAATTTATTCACAAAATTTTTGTCATAATTTGATTTTTTGAAATTTTTTTTTTTTAATTTACGTGAAGACAGAAGTTCCCTTTCTTTTTGTGAAATTTGTTTTTTGAGATTTTCTATTTCTACATTCTTTTTCTCCAAGGTGTCATTCAGTTCTGAAACTTTTTTTTCAGAGTTTTTCAATGAGTCTTCCAACTGGGCTGTTGAAAAATAAAAAAAATAAAATAAAATGATTAAAAATTAAAAATAAAATTAAAAGAACAGATTATCAAATAATTTCTCAAAATAAAATGAAATAAAAAAAATTTTTTTTTTAAAAATAAAAATTAAATAAGGAAAATTTAAAAAAAAAAAAAAAAAATAAATAAATCAGAAAATCTAAAAAATCAAACAAAAAAATTAAAAAATAAAAAAGTGAAATTTTAAAAAACAGAAAAAATTTCTTACAAGAATTATTTTTTTCTTTTTGAGATTGTTGAACCTGCTTTTGAAGACTTTCAACTTCCCTGTTCTTCTTCTCAAGAGAATCGCCCAGCTCCCCAACCCTCCTCTCATAACCCTGCAACTTCTCATCAAAGGAAGAGCTGATCTCAATCTGCTTTTGAATCTGGTTGAAGAGTTCCTTGTTACTCTTCAAAAGTTGTTGTTTTTCTTTCTCGGAATTAGTTTGGAGATCGTTAAGTTTATTTTGGAGGTTGAACACTTCGTTCTTTTTGTTTTCGGAGTCGAGTTTAAGGTTTTCTAGGGAGAGGGAGAGCTGGTTGGCTCTCTTTTCGTTATTGAAGGAGGTGTCTTTGGAGGTGTTGAGCTGGTTTTGGAGATCGACGATTTTCTTCTCCTTTTCTTCCAAAAGCTTTTTCAATCTTTCATTTTCTATTTTCATTTTTTTTAAAATATATAAAAATATGAGTTCAATAAAGAATTTCCAAAAAAAATTATTTTTTAAAAATTAATAAACAATGTGAGCAAAAAATGATTTATTACAAAAAAAATAAATAACGTAAATTTCAAATAAAGTTTTCTTCTTTAAATAATATTTTCATAGAAAAATAAAAAATAAAAAGTGAACAAAATTTTACCATTGTTATTAATGGTTTGACTGTTATTCAAAACATTGTTCTGAGAAACTCTTTGTTGAGGTTTATTGTTATTATTGTTGTTTTGTTGTTGAATTTTAAAGATTTCATCATCCTTCTCCTTGAGCTTCCTCTTTAACTGCTCAATCTCATTCTTCCCCTCCTGAACCAACTTGCTCATCATAATAATTTGAGAGGAGATATCTTTAGCTTGTTCACTGTTGCTCGGCTGACTCTTCAAAGGAACTTTCTTAACAGGAGACTTTAAGAAAGTAGGGCTGCTTTTGAAGAACTCTCCTGAAGTAGATTTGACGGGATTATAACTTGGTCTACTTTTTTCCATCTCTTTGATCCTTTCGAGCAATTCATCGATTTTTTCTTGTTTTCTTTGTACAGTGGAATTGAGGTATTCGATTTCTTCTTTTGACGGATCTTCTTTCGGAACTTTTGATTCGAATTTGAGTGTCTTTTTCTTTTGTTCTCTTGGAGAGTTTGTCTTTTTGAAACTTGAATCTAATTCGATATCAGGCTCTTTTGAAATCACTTTTATGTCTTTTGCTGTCAGTTCTCTTTCTCCGTTTGATGTTGGTGTGCTTGTCCTTTGTTTTGGCTTCATTGTTTGAAATTTCTCCACCACACATGACATGTAAAGACTCATTGTTTTTGCATCTTGGAAAAAATTCATATAAAAACAAAACAATTGATTAGATGGTTGAATTAATTAATATCCGCTTTTATTATAAAATTAATCATTTCAGCCTTAATTATTTCAACCTCATTTGGATATATTTTTTTTTTTATTTATTTGAAATTTTACTTGGTGACTCCACCATATCTTCTCCTTCAATCAAATGTGGTATTTCTAAATTATCTTCCAATATTTTCAATGCTTTATCTATATTGTTATGTCTGTCCAATGAATCTATCTCTTCAAAATTCAATAGATCGGGTTCATATCTATCAATCAATGCACATAGAATCTAGATATTTTGATTTGGTTAATTTATTTCGAGCAAATCTTTGAATTGATTAAATAATAAAAGAATATTTTGTTTATTTCACTATCCTGACATCATATATCACATAGATATTGAATGGATAGATGTATTATAAGAAAAAAGATATTATAAATGTTTATATAAACTCTTCTATATTTTTCTATTTAATTCATTGACATTATATACATCGTGTTGAACAAAAAAATGAAAGATATCTTACAGTTCCATCTTGGAAAGATGTGGTCATATTTTCGATTTTTAGAGATTTATAATCTGCTAATTCTTCTCTCAACCATTTAAGGATACCGTTCGACGATATCATTTCTTAGAGGAAGCGAAACAATTTTTTTAATTTTTATTGAAAAAAAATTAATTTTAAAAAAATCAAATGTGGAATCAAAGAATCATTTTTGATCAATCAATGTTGACAACTTTATTAAATATTTTCTTTTGATATTAATTTAATTCCAAAAAAATAAAAAAAAAAAAGATTTTAAATTAATTTAATGAAGCAATCATTTAAACGCAGGAAGACCAGTAATAGCTCTTCCCAAAATCAAAGCGTGTATGGACTTTGTACCTTCATAAGTGATTACAGTTTCCAAGTTGGTGGTGTGACGGATGATGTGGTACTCGTCGACTATACCGTTACCTCCCAAAATATCTCTTGCGTTTCTTGCAATGTCGAGGGCCTTAATACAAGAGTTTCTCTTGATGAGGGAAATCATCTCTGGTGTTGCTTTCCCGCTTTCTTTGAGTCTCCTGTTTTAGTTTTTTAAAAATGTGGATTTGAATAAAATTTTTTTAATATTTAATTGTTGAAGATCAAAAAAAAAAATTTTAAATAAAATCAGGCCTGAATAAAATAAATAAAAATAAAATAAATAAAATTGTATTAAAACAAAATAAAAATTGATAAAAAACAAAATAAATAAAAATATAAAAATTTATGGTAAATTTTTTTTTATTTTTACCCTACAGCAAGACAAGATTCCAAAGCCAATGCAATTTCAGTTTGCATATCTGCAAATTCTTTTTGAATGAGTTGGAAACGAGCGAGAGGACCTCCAAATTGGTTTCTATCCAAGGTATATTGTCTGGCAATATGGAAACAGTTTTCTGCAGCACCCAAAACTCCCCAAGCAATACCATATCTCGCATTATTAAGGCAACTAAATGGGCCTATAAAGTTTATTTTTTAGTTATATTTTCATTTTTATTTCATTAATTTTTATTTTTTATTTTTTTATTTTTTTTTTTTTTTACCTTTCAATCCTTTTACATTCAAAAAAATGTTCTCTTTAGGTACGATGACATCCTCCATGCAGATCATACCAGTGACAGAAGCTCTCAAAGACAATTTACCTTCTATTTTTGGGGTAGTCAATCCTTTCATACCTCTTTCTAACAAAAATCCTCTTTTTTTTTAAAAAAAAATTTTAAAAAAAATTAAAAATTAAAATAATTAGTATTCTTTTATCAGGTACCTGATATCTCCATTATCATCTTTTGCCCAAACTACAAATACATCAGCAATGGGAGAGTTGGAAATCCATGTTTTAGTACCATTTAGAACGTAATGGTCTTTGTTTAATTTTGCAGTAGTTCTGTCAATAAAAAATAAATTTTAAAAAAAAATAAAAATTTATTTAATTAAAATTCAAATGAAAAAAAAATTAAAATTAAAATAGTCAATAAAATACTCAAAAAATCAAAATTTATCAAAAAATAAATTAAATAATAATTTTTTTTTTTACTCCATTGAAGAAGGATCAGATCCGTGGTTGGGCTCTGTGAGTCCGAAAGCACCCACCATTTCTCCTTTGGAGAGTTTAGGGAGATATTTGAGTTTTTGCTCTTCAGTTGCATACTCGGAAATAGGGTACATAACGAGGGAAGATTGGACACTCATTGCTGATCTGTAACCACTGTCAACTCTTTTATTTTTAAAAGATAATTTGTTAATTATAAAAATAATTTTTTGATTTTGGTACCTTTCTACTTCTCTTGCTATTAATCCATATGATACATATCCAACTTTTATGTATTAAAAAAAATGAACAGATGAAAAGATAATTATAAATTTACCTCCTGGACATCCATATCCTTTGATTGTTGATCCCAACATTCCTATTTATTTTCAAATATTGAAAATTATACGTTATGTTTCTTTATTAAATTTATTGTATTACCCATTTCTCCCATCTCATTCATTATTTCTCTGTGGAACATTTCTTTTCTTGTTCCTTCAATTACTCTTGGCAATAATTTTTCTGTACAAAATTGTCTGATTTGATCTTTGATCATATTTTCTTCTTCAGTTAATCTCTCTTCCAATAGAAAGGGATCTTGCCAATTAAATTGATTTTTGGCTAAATAAATTTCAAAAGAAATAAAATATTATATTTTAAAAAAAGAGTTTTTTATTTATACTTGATGCATAATATCTAATGTGTTTGATTGAATTGTTTTTATTAAATAGTTTTGGATATATGTTTTTGTTTTTGAATAAAGAGATTTGCTTTTTCATTTTTTTTAATTTATCTTCATATTAAGTAATTTTGAAAGATGGATGGTGAATATTTAAAGGAAAAGTTTGTTATGTCAATGGAAAAAATCCTAACCAGATGATCCAATTTCTATTAAATAGATCTAAATGTTGAAATCTTTGATTTTATTGTAAATCTCTTTTTGGCGTTAATAATTCGAAAATTTCATCCATACAAACACCAAATCTTGTCAAATTATTTTTGGAATTGTTTGGATTTTTTGAACTTACAATTACCAATAGTCTTCCAAAAAAATAAAATGAACATCTCATTGATTATGGATTGGAGATATCAACTTTAATGATTTAATACAAAATATAAGGATCATCCCAAATATGCTTTATTGAAATAAATTCACTTTAATACAAGAAAAGGATATTTTACAATCAACGTGTTTTCAAAAAAATATAAAAATAAAAAAATCGCATAAAATTGGTTGGATGCGACATAGAAGAAATTTTAACCAAAAAGAAAATCAAACTTCATTAATACTCGAACATACAATAACCAAAAATCTATCAACAAACAATATAATGAAATTCAAAGACCGCACAGATGATTTTTCACATTTGATTAAAGGATATTTAAGAACAAAGAATAAAAATGAATTAGATCAACAGCCATTGCTTCCCAAAAGTACTAATTCCCTTTCTTTTTTTGGAAAGGAGGCAAATATAATTAGCAAAGCGATAATTACTACCACAAGAAAGTTGGAAGAGCTTGGAAAGCGTAAAATAAATCTTTTATATTTATATTTTCTGATTAATAAAAGTATGAACACGTAATAAGGATCTAAAAAAGAAATATTTAAAAATATATTTGATATTTAGCTTTAACAATTTATTTCAACAATATACTTCGAAATTCTAAATCAATAATCTATAGATACATCTTATCACAAGAATTATATTTAAAATTTATTTCTTGAATAATCATCATATGAGCATTTAAAGATAGGATAACTTTATAAATTCAAAATCCTTACTAATATCTTTCATTCCAAAAAATTTAGTGGCAAAAAAAAGTTCATTGTTTGATGATCCGTCTGTAGAAATATCACAATTAAGTTCGAAAATAACACAGGATATAACAATGATCAAAGACAGAATAGCCCACTTAAAACAACTGAAATCAGATTACTCTAACAACAATTCCACCGAAGAACACAGCGGGATAGTAGTTAAAGCATTAGATAGAAATGTAGCTAGAGTTACACAAGAATTAAAAACAGTTCTCGAAGGTAAATCCCAAAAAACAATCTTTTTTTAATAAAAATTTTTCAATTTAAATTTTTAGTGAGAACACACAATGTAGAACAACAACAAAAAAAGAAACAAAAATTTACTGGAGTGTCCACTGTTAATAAAAGAAACAGAAGACGTATAAATAATTTATTTTTTACTTTTGAACTTTTAAATTTTAATTTATTTTAAATTTACTTTTTATTTTAGCAAAAACAAACGCTTTGTATTACAAAAATATTAGTAACCATGAAAATGGAGATTCTAACGGAGACTCCAAACAAGATCAACAAGTGGTTGTCCACTCTCCCAACCAAAGCCAAATGCAATCTCAGCTCCAATACGAGCACAACCAAGCCAACGTCGAAGCAGTCGAAAAAATAGAGCAAACTTTGATAGAACTCACTGACATCTTCAAAGAAATGTCGATATTGGTTGCTCAGCAAGGTGAGGACATTCAGAGAATCGATCAGAATGTTGATGATGTTCTTTTGAACTTGGAGAGTTCTCAGTCTGAGCTAATGAAGAGGCTCAAGTCTATGACTTCAAACCGTTCTCTCATTTTTAAGATGTTCTTCGTTTTGATTTTTTTTATTGTCATCTTCTTTCTGTTTTTTATTTGAATTATTAAAAAAAAAAAAAAATTTGTTTTTCAAGGAAATATTTTTGTTTTTGTGAATAGCAAGTAAAACGGGCAATATATCTTTGAATAGCAAAGTTTATTTTTTCATCAAATTAAAATTTTCTCTTCCTTTTTCAATTTCTCTTTTCAAAAAAAAAAATAAAATAAATTCAATCAAAATATAAAAAAAAATGGATTTGTATAAACGTTTTACATTGATATTCTTGATCATCTCTTTATTATCCATTTGTGTATATTCTAATCAAGTTATAGAAGATGAATTTTTAAGAGAAATAAGAGGAATGTATCCCAAATTAAAATCAGATGATGATGCCAAAGATTTCATCAAAATTATGGTATTAAGAACAATCCAAATTTGAATTTTCAAAATTCACCTAAATTTTATGATTTTTAAAACGATCCAATAAGGAACATCATGCAAAGATGATGATGAATGCTAAAAACAATACTAGTGAAAAGAGATTGGGGGAAATTATTGTTCCATTTCACTGTACGCCATTTGATAAAAATTCAGTTCCGGCACCAACAAGTGTAAATTATAAACGATGACCAAAAAATAATGCTTATAAAATTTAAAAAAATAATTAAATCAGGTCCATGATGTTAAATTGCCTCATATAGATTTAAGTAAGGAAAGAAAAAGAAAATATATTTATTGTTAAAATGATATGAATTTTCGAAATTCATTCTAAATAAATTGTTCATTTTTTCAATTGGAATAGTTGGAGCAATAGGAGATTCAATCACAGGTGAAATGAATCGAATTTAAGAAAAAAAAATTTTTTAAATTTTATATCTTCTCAAATAAAAATATAAATAGCTGGCTTTGGAGCAAAATCATGGTGGGTATTTGATATGTTGACAGAATATAGAGGCAAATAAAATGAAAATTTGAAATTTTTTTATTTACATTTTTTTATTAGGCATAAGTTGGTCGATTGGTGGGGACGATAGTTTGTCCAAAGGAATTTTGACATTGCCTAATCTCATCAGACTCTATAATCCTTCATTGTACGGATTTTCTACTGGCACTGGAAAAGCAACCACAAAAAATGCATATTTCAATCAAGGTAAAAAAATATTTAAAATAACATTTTTATTTTATTTATTTTTTATTTTACAATATTTTTATTTTTTTATTTGTTTGAATTTTTTTTTGATTAAGCTGTAAGTGGGGCGACTGCCAAAGATTTGTTGGGGCAATCTATGGAACTTTTCAAGTTGATGAGAGTGACCCCAAACTTCCAAACTTCCTACAAACTCATCACAGTATTCATTGGAGGTAAAATTAACTTTTTTTTAATTTTTTTCAATAATTTTTTTTTTGAAATATTTACATTTTTTAATTCATATTTTATTTTACTAACATTTTTTTTATTTTAAAAACAGGAAATGATTTGTGTGCTGCTTGTACTGACATTTGGAGCTACATGCCTTCTTCTTATGAATACAATATTAGAGAAACATTGACTTTTCTCAAGAACAACTTTCCAAACACCATTGTAGTTTATTTTTATTATTTTTTTATTATTTTTATTTTTATTTTTATTTTTATTTTTATTTTTTATTTTTTATTTTTTATTTTTTATTTTTTATTTTTATTTTTATTTTTATTTTTATTTT
This sequence comes from Cochliopodium minus, assembly GCA_024220525.1. Classification (NCBI taxonomy): domain Eukaryota; phylum Discosea; order Himatismenida; family Cochliopodiidae; genus Cochliopodium; species Cochliopodium minus. Next base: position 44,862 of record JAMYWO010000227.1, read on the forward strand.
TANATAAAAAATAAAAAATAAAAAATAAAAAATAAAAAATAAAAAATAAAAAATAAAAAATAAAAAATAAAAAATATATTGAGAAAAAAAAATATAAAATAAAATTTAAATAATAAAAAAATAATAAAATGAAAATAAATAATAAAATGAAAAAAATTTAATAACAAATATTAAAAAATTTTACCCAGTAAAAGAAATGATTTCTAATCTTTCATCATTAGCCATTTTTTCTCCGATATCTCCTCCTGCTACAATTGAAGAGACGAGGGAACCTGGCAAATTATTTGCTTCGAAAACAGATTGCAAAATTTTGGTGACAGCAACAGAAGTCAAAGGAGTGGTTTGTGCTCCTAAAAAAAATAAATAAATCTGCAAAAAAAAATAAAAAAATAAAAAAATAAATCTGAAAGAATTTCAGAAAACAAAAAACAAAAAATAAATCTTAAAAAATATCTAATAAAATTTTGACAAAAAAACAAATAAAAAATCGGTACCATAACTTTTTTTGTCTTTGGAATCTAATGAATACAAATCAAACCAACAATCATGAACACCTCCCTCTTGAATGGTAGTGAGATCAATGATGGCCCTCCCAAGGAAGTTAGTTCTTCCTAGAGCTCCTTTACTCATCAAAGAGACATACAACTTTGCATGTGAATCATTTATGGTGCTAAAGTAAAAAAAAATAAATAAATAAAATAAAAAATAAAAAATAAAAAAATAAAAATTCAAAATAAAAAATAAAAAATAAAAAATAAAAATATAAAAATAAAAAATAAATAATAAAATGAAAACAAAAAATAAAAAAAAATTTACAATGTACAGTTTTCGTTCCATATTATGTCTTTTTCCACTGTGGTATTGGTTCTGTAAATTTGGTCTCCCAACATAAGAGATGCGTACGTTTCGTAAGAATCTCCAATGATAGACTTATTCAATTTTAAGTCGTTGGCATTTACAACTTTAAATAAAAATAAAAAAAAAAGTAAAAAAAAAAAATAAAAATAAAAAATAAAAATAATTTTTACCTATTAAATCAAGATATGAAGTATTTTGTACATCCCAAGTGTCAAGTTTTTTTTCGGTCTCATTTAAAAAATCCTCAAAGAAAGGCAAGTTTTCAATCTCACTAAATTGAAGAATGTCTATGAAAATTTTGTTGATTGTTCTCATCATTTGAGACTTCTCTTCGACTAAAACCATCGATTTTTTGTTGAAAGATTCATCTGGAAAAGCCGTAATGTCCTTTGAGTTTTTAATAGCTTCTACGTTCATTGCCTATTATTATTTTGTTTTGATTTTTAATTTAAAGAACAACAATTTTTTAAAAAATTAATTATTTTTGAACAATAATCTATGCTTCTGAATAAATCCTAATTTCATTGATTATAAAAGTTAATTTCATCAATTATAAGGATCTTTTTTAATTCATTCAGCTAAAATTATTTATTAATTCTTCATTGAATTATACAAAATTCATCCGATCAATATATGTTGCATAGTATATTGATTTCTTAAATTTGATCATTTTGGTCGATTTATGTTTCCTTTCACTCAATATTAAAAATATATTTTTACCTCTTCATAAAATTCTTTCAATTCATCGTATGTTTTCGATATTTCAGATCCAAAAGGATGATTCTTGGTTTTTATTCTCAATAAGAAAATCTAATTTCAATAATTTTTTAATTCGTCAGAGGGAAAATAAATTAAGGAAAATTGAAGGAGAGTAATATATATTACATTCTTTGAATTCTCTGTATTAATCTGCATTATTTTGATCAAACTTTTCAATGGTGAATCCATTGTGTTCATTTTTTTTATATTTTTCTTTTGGAGAATCTATTGGAAATATATGGCATCTTGAAGGTGATTGAATAGAAAGAAAAGCAAATTATTGAAAATATTATTTTTGTTGGAAATATCATTATTTCTTTTCACAAAATTAAAAAAAAAAGAGAAAATATAGTTTTAAGTTCAAGAATAAGAAAAATTGTAAAGAAAATTCAGTTTAAATACTCGAAATTAATTGTTTGGGAATTGGGGTAGTCAATTATCTTGTGATAAAAAAAATTGTTTTTGATCTAGCAAAAATGATTTTAATAATCATCTTCACTATAAACATCCTCTTCTCTTTCTTGATCTCCTTCTTTTACTTTTACTTTGGAAATGGATTTAACTTTTGTATCTATCTCAAGATTAAAGTTTTGAAGAATGAATTTAAAAATACTCTTTCTTGATTTAGAATTGACAGAGGAAAGCTTCACATTATCAGATATATCTATCAGTCTTTCATCATCTCTGTTTAACGGGACATTGTCTTCATTACGAGTAGTGGCTGCTTTTTCTATCATTGTATATGTCATTTTCTTTCTGTTATTCTTCCTTCTTATCTCATTAGTTGTTTTCAAAACTTCATTCAATTCGAAATCTTTTTATGTAAATTTAAAATTTAATATTTTATTTTGAATTTACCGCCAAATACAATCGAATATTCCTTTTTAGAAAAGCAATGAAGAAATATCTTCTTTGATTCTTTGAATAAATTGCTCATTGGAAGCTTATTATTCAATATATCAAAGCAATATCTCCTTATTTCCATGGAATCTTCTATTCTTCACTTTAATTATAAGTATACAGACAAAATATAAATATATTACCTTATATTTGTGGGGTGTTTACATTCTTTCCTTCTTGATTTTTTGGGTTGTTTCGATTCACTCAATATTTTGAGCGGACCATTATAAATATCTAAGAATATAGAATATCCTTTTCTAAAAATGAACATAAAAGTAAATATGTTCGAAGATTGAGGTTATGGGAAAATATGATTGATTTAGTATAATAATTAATTTTTAATGAGATAATTGAGAATGATACATTATCAAAATGGCGAATAATCCTTTTATATCTTCATGATATGGAATAAAAGTTTCTTCATCTTCTTCTTCAATCATTTTTTTTTAAAAAATTTATAAAATAAAAATTGATTTTCTCAATTGGAGAGTTTAAAACTATCCACAAAATGGAATTTTTGAAAGAAGTATTTGAAGGATATGATGAATATTATCTTGAAAAGAAATTGGAAGATCATAATAATGCTGATGTTGCAATAGATAATATAATCGAAGAGAAAAAAAAGAAACTCAATGACATTGAGAAAATCAAAGGAGATATAGATATTGCACATATGGAGATGAAAGAATGGGAAGAGAAATTGATCTCTCTACAAAATCAAATGAAAGAAGCAAATAAAAGGAGTATCCATTTGAAAGAAAAATTTGTTCAAATCAATTTAGGTCTTGATAAGATAGGTATGTTACAAAAAATTAAAAATTTTTTTAATGTGAAATTATCTTATTTTGTGAATAGAATCATTTGGAGATGAAGAAATCAAGATGAAAAGAAAGAAAACAATACAATCTTCTCAGATACATCTTGATAATTTGGATAAACTCTCCAAAATATGTCAAAATCCATTGGAAAGGGATTAGGTGGGTTCATAATATTGTACATTACAAAAAAATTAAAGTATACTTAAATTTATATTTCAAAGATTTGGCAAAGATTGAGAGAGAATTTAGTTTTTTAAACATTATCAAAAATAATCATCATTTGAATAAATATCTTACAAATAATCCTCAACAATTGATCAAACAAAAATAAAAAAAAAGGATATATGGGATTGGATTTAAGTACAGAATCCCAGTATATTTATAAGAATGCTTTGGATAAAAACCTTCAACTTCCTCCATTATATTCAAAATCAAAGAAGAATGTGTGTAGATTAATAAGGAAGATGTGGGATCTTGATGATAATGAGAAAATAACTGAATATTTCGATTTCATCACAGACATAAAGGACATTGAAGATCAGATCTTTGGTGATGTAAATTCGAATCATTTTGTGTTAAGATTGTACGTGAGAGTAAATGAATTGGAATCCATGAAGGAGAAATTCCAAGGATTATTTTCTAAACTGTCAAATTGTAATATGGGTTCAACACATCTTGGTAAAAATCTTCCTTTTTTGTAATTAAATTAAATATATAAACGTTATAATTAAATTTACTCATTAAATTATTGTGATTATGTGGAGGAGAAATTTCATTTTCAACTCAAATTACCTAAATCCATTTGATGAAATCGAAAATTTAAGTATACAGTATAAAATTTTTATTATCAAATAATTTAATCAATACATCATTGTGTATAAATTGATTTAGTGAAAAGAAATTGCTTCAACATTAATATTTCAAGAGAAATTATTTTTAAAAAATAAAAATAAAAAATAAATTAATTGATGAATAGCTGTACAAGTTGCAAATAAAGTGTTATTTTGGGGAAACTCTAGTTTCGTTCTCATCAAAAACTGGGAAGCAAAAGGAGCAACCGCAGTATTCGTACCACAAAACAGTCAAGGAGATGAAATGTGTCACATAGAGAATACTCCCGAAAACAGAAAGAAGATATGTGAGTTGGTTTTGAAATGGAACTGTACAAAAGAATATTCCTTGGTGAGAACAAATTGCCAAATTTTTGCTGCAGAAATGTTTGGGTGTTTAGGTGAACAATATTTTTTATTTCTTTTTTTTTTATTGTTTTTTTTTTATTTTTTAAGGTTTGAAAGAAAATTTTAGTAAATACAATGGTTATGTTGGAAATTTTATGAGGTATATTTCTACCTACAAGAACCAGCTCGAAAACAGCGACCCTTGTTTGGTGGAAAACGAGAAAGTCATCCAGAAATGGTCTTCTCATAAAGAATTGGATGAATGGCACTCTAAATACTCCGATATTTGTAAATAAAAATTTCATATATTTATTTTTTTTCATTAAAATTTTTATTTTGTTAAAAGATGAAGAAGCAAACAACTTGATGAATGCGTTTCATAGAGCTTACCAAATGAAAGGGGACTTAGGATTGAATTGCCCTTGTGAAATTCCAAAAGTATTATAGGGTGAATTGGAGAAGATAATCCCAAAAAAACTTGACAAAATAACGATTTAGATTACTGAGGTTGTTGGATAATCTAAAATTTTAAAAATAAATGTAATTTTTTTGTGATTTTTAAATTTTTTATTTTGAATTTTTAATAGAACATTTTGTTTTCCTCTCTTTTTTTTTTTTCTTTTTTAAGCAAGGGTGGTTACATCCAAGTAGTCTTCAACTTTGTAAATTCTTCCTTCAGGATTAAATCTGATGATAGAAACACCCTCAATAACCTTAGTAGTACCAACAACAAGACCATAATTGTTAGCGTTTTCAATAGGCAAAGTCTCAGTGAAAGCACAAAGCCATGTATCAAAATCTACGTCAGAAGGGTTACAGTTGTGAATGATGGTATAGTTAGGAGCGTAGGATCTCAAGTCATTAACTTGGTTTTCTACGTCTTGAATGGTTGCTCTCTTGTGGAAAACGTTTGAGGAAATAAAGTCTGCTGAGATATAGTTTTGGAGATGTTCCAATGTTGCCTAAGTAAAAGAGAAAACAAAAATTAATTTAAGAACAAAGAAAGATAAAAAGTTTAAATTATTATCTTGTTTTTTAATTAAAAAAAATATAAATTAAATTCAAAAATATTTCTTAAATAATATAATAATAAATGAAAATTTGTTATGAATGAATTTTGAAAAAGTTGATTTAAGGATATATTTCAAAAATAAAATAAGTTATAAATTCATTTTTTTTTTAAAGCTTACTCTTCCGTTCCACCAATCAGCATATGCTCCAACAACTTCTTCTCTTTGGGTGGTATTTCCTGCCAATTGAGCATGGAATCCCATGATATCAAAGTACTCATCAATTTGTCTGATCAATCCTTGTTCGTTGAATGCAACAACAGCAGTAAAATCAGATATGACGACTTTGTTGTGAGGCTTCAATCCATTCAATTCTCCGACCATCTTTCCATGAACAGTAAAGTGGACAACAATTCCTTTTGCACTTGTGGTTGCTGTTTTCACATTGAAAAATACAGGCTATATAGCAAAAATATTTGTGAGATTGTTTTGATTTATAGTTTAAATTAATATGAAGAAATCTTTGAAAGATATATTTATTTTCTGAATATAAATAAATATTCCTCAAAATAAAATTGAAAGCAAAATTAATATTTTTATTATTTGTCTTACATTGAGTGCTGCATGGATATGTTGATTAACTCCAACTGCGGCTTGTTTCCCTTGAATTTTTCCAAGAGGTGAATTAAATTTTATATCCTCAGTGAAGAAGGATCCGAGGAGTTCTGGATTGTTTTGATTTGCTGCAGCATACAATCTTCTTGTTGTATCTATTTGGTTTGTTATTGTTTTTCCAGTGGATGCAAATTCATTACAGAAGCATGCACCAAAAATTGATAAAATTACTATCAAAAAAATTAATTTCATATTTTTTTTTATTTTTATATTTTTTTTTGGGAAATTAATTAATTTAAAAAAAAAAAGTGAAAACAAAAAATTTTTTGTATTTTATGAAAAATGTCCAGTTATTGAAATGAATTTTTTGATAAATGACAATTCTTCAAAGAATATCAACAATCATAAAATAAAAACATTAAATTTATTTCTTTGAAAAATTATTTTGATTATGAAATGAGAAGATAAGAAAAAGAATTGAAAATTATTAAAATAATAGACAGAAAAGTTATTCATAGAAAAACATTAGGAAGCTCATTTGTAGTAAGTCATAATAAACATCTGACAGTTTCATTTTGCAACATTTTTTGTTTAATTCATCAACCTATAATTGAGTGAATAAGGAGAAAGCAATGTTCAATTAAAAATTTAACTACATTTTCAATAAATTGAAAATTTCTTCTTTAAACTTCATTTCAACAAAAATTAAAAAAAAAATGAAGAGTATTTTCTTCTTACTTATGATTATAACGATTATTTTCTCCCAATTAGATGAACAAGAGTAAAATGTTTCTTTTCAAAAATATATTCTCTTATCTCGACAAATATATAAAGGCCTCACTTTAGAGATGGAGAACATAATCAGAATTATCAACATTCCAAAGAAGATGAAGATTCAAATAAAATAGAAAAAGCTATCATCAAGAGTTGTAGAGGGTGGGTATATTTAATATATTTTGATACGTCAGATTTAATACAACATTATTTGTAAATTTGTTTTATAGATGTATGTATAATAGCTTTCCACAAGTACGTAGTTTTTTGAGGGTGAGAGCATCAGAATACGAAAACTTGGAGGTAATAAAATATATATAAATCATTCAAATTAACAAGTCATAAAGCAATTGATTATTTTGATTTCTCTTTCATATTAATTTTATAAATTTTTATATTTATAAAGGTTGAAAATGTTGGAGGATTAAATCCTCGAATAATCTTTTTGGATAAGGATAATAAGCAATTGGAAGAGATTCATCTCGATAAATATACCTCAATCCAAATCCAAGAACTATTATCCCAAAAGGGTATCAAAAAGAAAGTCAATTCCAAGTAAACAAAAGTTTGAATATAAAGAATAGATCTTTCCACATGAATAGAGTCTTAAATATCAATGTATGTTAAAGATCGAAAGGATGAATATATTGAATATTTTTTTTAATTTTGGCGCAATTTTATTTGGAACAAAATTTTTAATATTTATGCTATATTCATGAATGGAATAATTCGATTTGCAATTGATGTGATAGTTGTTGTATCTAATTTTTTTTTGTACAGTTATTTTCATTAAAAAAAAAAAAAAATTGAGGAATTCAATTCCATCCTTTAACTATTTTATCACATATCATGAAGTTATTTCTAATTTTCTACATAATTACTTTGACATTTTTCATAATTAAATTTTCATTCGATGGAAAAGTAGTGTAAAAAAAATTCTTTAATCAATTTCTCTTAATTTGGATCTTTTCTTTTTTTGAAAAATCAAGAATCAGTGAATCAGCAGTACATCATGCAAAAATAAAAACTTGTAAAGGATGCAAATTGAATGATCTAGAAGTTCTTCGTGAATTTATAACTAGAAGAGCAGAAAAAGATTACGATAAATTAAAAGTAAATAATCTATTTTTTTATTTATTTCATTTTTTTATTTTTTTATTTTATGATTTTTTAGGTTGAATATATAACAGGTGCACGTCCTAAAATTATATTTTATTCAGAAGAGAATATTATAATAGGAGAAGAGTATCTCGAGGGATACAATGGCAAAGGGGAAATGGAAGAGATGTTAGAAAAGAATGGGATTTTTAAAACCCAGTGAATGATTAAAATGTATTTATAAAAAATAAAAAAATAAATTAAATAAATTAAATAAATTAAATAAATTATTAACAAATTTTATTTTTAAAATAAATTAAATATTTTTTATCTCAGTCCATTGAGATTTTGAAAGACCACCCAACACTTTGTCAAGTAAAGAAACACAGTTATCAACATCCAAAACATTTTCCTTCAAAAAAGTAAACCTGGAGTTTTTTCTTTGTAGAATCACAAAACCACTTTGTATTTGGGAGAAATTTTTGAGAAAAATTTCGTTTGTTTTATCTGAAATAACAAATTTAAATTTATCATCTCTTTTATATTTCTCCGCTAACAATTTGATCCTCTCATTATCTTTCTTATTATTAACATCATTCAAAAATGAAATGACACAAAAGAGACCCGACTCTTTGGAGCAGAGGTTGTCGAAGTTTTCTTGAGTCAAGGTATGAATTTGTGCTTCTTTTTTTTGTTCTCTCTTCTTGAGGAGTTGAGAGAATCCTAATTCATAACTTTTCAAGAATTGAGTTATTTTTTCCAAATTCTTTTCATGTTTATAATAAACTGACTGTTTTGAAAAAAAAAAAAATTAGTCATAAAATTAAATTGAAAAGAATAATTAAAATAAAAATTAAAAAATTATTGATTTTTTAAAAATAAAATAAAAGTTATTTCAAAATTTTTTTTTACTTGAGAAATATCTTGGTAGAGTTGATCAGGCAAGACAAATAAGAAAGTACTTTCTTTGAGATCAGCAGGCAACTTAAACTTATTCTTCATTTCGTTCATATCTTGAGTGGGAACTCTCACAGAAGAAAGAAAGACAAAGTGGAAACTCTCCCTGAAATTTCTAGAGACTCCCACAAACATGAGAGAAGGTTCGTTTTTATTTGAAACTAAGACAACAACAGGTTTCTTTCCGTTTGACGATTTTTGTTTACTTTATTTTTTTTTTTTGGAAAAAATTGTTATTTTTTAAAGATTTATTTAAATTAAAATTTTTTTTTTTTTACTTGTTTATTGTGTTGGACAATGTGGAGATGGAAGTGGTGGTTGTGACAAAACTTTGTACGTTGTTTCTCACAAAATCAACCAACTTCTTTGCACTGTGCGTTTCACTGAATGTGATCGATTGTTTGATTGAATCTTTTTTTTTAAATCAAAAAATTAAAAGTTAATAAAAAATTTTGAAATAATGTTAAAATTAATTAAATTCTTTTTAATGATCAAATTATAAAAGTTTTTAAAAAAGAATCATTTTTACCCTCAAGATCACTTGATTTGTCTTTTGGATTGAAAAGAACAAAAATTGGTTGATTAAATTCACTTTGTTGCGTGCCTTTTGAAAAAAAAAAAAGAAATAAACTTCAAAGTAAAAAAAAATTTAAATTTTTTTTTTTACATTGTTTGCATAATGAAGGAAATTGATCACAGTTTACAGAGATGGAATTGGACAAGGCAGAAAGGGAGGTTGTTGTCTTTTGAAACATTTTGGCGTAGTTTGAGAGTTGTTGGGTTTTCTCCACAGAGAAAAACTTCACAAGGAATGCGTCTCTTGACTCCGTAATTCTTTTGGTGAAATCATTTTCGGATTCTTTTTAATATCAAAATAAATAATAAAATTTTGAAATTAAAAATTTAAGTAATAAAATTTAAATTATAAAATTAAATCATTAAAAATGAAAAATAATTTTTTTTTTTTACTTATGTTGTCAATATTTTCAATTTCTAAATAAGGATCGACTTTTCTTTCCTTTCTTTGTCTTTGTTGTCCAAAAGGATTTCCACCACCTCCACCTCCTAGTTTTGAAATAAATTTTAAAAAAATAAATAAACATAAATTGAAAAATCATAATAATTGGTTTTTACCACCAAAATTAAAACCTCCAAAATTGAAGCCCCCATGTCTGTGCCCACCATCCCCATCATCATTTCCGCCTCCTCCAAAGTTTACCTTGAAATTTCCTCCTCCTCCTATTAAAAATGAATCATTTTAAAGAAATATTTAATCAACAAAATCAAATAAAAATAAAAAATTTTTAAAAAAAGTTTTCAATTACAAGTTAATTTTGAAAAATTTTTTTTTATTTACCTCCAAAATTCTTGGTGAAAAATTCGAAAGGATTCCCAAAATCGAATCCTCCTTGTCTTTGTCCAGCCCCGCCTTCTGCACCTCCTTGTTCAAAATAAGATGATCCAAATTGGTCGTATTTCTCTCGTTTCTCTTTGTCTGACAAAACTTGGTATGCATTAGTTACTTCTTGGAATTTTTTTGCTGAATCTGGATCTGTTTTTTTCAAAATTAAATTTTTTTTGATTTATAATTCAGTGAAATATAAAAAATTATATAAATTTGCCTTTATTTTTATCCTATGATGAGTCATTCAAAAAAAAATAAATAAATAAATTGATTCAGAACTTAAAATATGATCTTCACAAATTTTTTTTTATTATTACGGGATGATATTTCAATGCCAATTTTCTGTATGATTTTTTTATTTGTCTATCGGATGCATCTTTTGATAATCCCTATTATAAATCAGATTCAATCATATGAATTAGGGTAATGTAAGATTATAAAATTTTGTTTTTTTTTTACTAGGATTTTATAATAATCTTTCTCTGCTTTTGTGTTTCCAATAAATAGGATGAATAGAATGAATAAGATGAAAAAAAAGACTAATTTCATTTTCCTGAATGTGGAATCGAAACGATTTTATTTTTTTATTGTTTTATTGTATGAATTAAAATAATTATATATTTTTTTTTATTTTTATATTAAAATGAGTCATCAATCAACAAAATAAATAAAAATCAGTGAAAGGAAATTTAAAAACGAGGATCACTTTTGAGATTAACTTTTCTTTTTTTTGAATTTCATTCGTTGTAATGTAGGAAAATCGAGATTTTCTTGCAAGCCAATCTAAATGAATTTCAATTTGTAGACATGTCCAAATATTACAACTTTGTTGGCGGATATAAAAATTTTACTAACAAAATTGAAACTGTTGTAATATTTTTGTACATCCCTATTCAATTTGTTTTACAAAAAATTTAATTTGAATGATTTTCCACACTCAGAAAGATGATACCAAAAAATTTAAACAATCCATTTTAATTGGTTCAACTAAAATTGGGAGAAAAGATCAACACAATTTCTTACTTCTTCCCTTTCACTAGATTTTAAAATTTCAAGAGCACATTTGTTCAAAGAAGAATCTACAATATTAGGATTTGCGTTGTTTTCGGCGAATAGCTTTACGAGATCTATTGAAATGTCTTTGTCATTCACTTTGCAAACGTAAATGAGAGGAGTTCTATTGTTTTTGTTTTTTTGGTTTGGATCACATTCTCTTTTAAGAAGATATTTGATGACTTTGAAATGATTTGCATTTTGTTCCCAATCACCTTTTTTTACAAAAGATAAATCATTTTAAAACAGTTTATTTCTGATTTTATAAAAAATTAACCTTCAAAATAATAATGAAGAGCATTATTTCCATCTTCGTCAATACTAAAAACATCAGCTCCGATTTCAACAAATTTAAAAATGACATCACTTTCTTTTAGAGAACAAGCCATATGAAGAGGAGTGATTTTTTTTTTCATCTTTGTGATTAATATTTGCTTTATGTTGAATTAAACACTTTCCAAATTTGATTCCTTTTTCAATGAAAAATATGGGTGTTCTTTTAAGCTTGTCTCCAATATTTGGATCTGCTCCTATTTGAAGAATAAGCAAAAGTGTTTCTAGTTTCTCATTATTATTTGTTTTCTTTTCATCTTTGAGTTTCATTAAAAGATTTAAAACTGTTTCTTCTTTTAATTTTTTTTTTTAAAATTTTGAAAATTTAAAAAAAAAAAAAAAAAATTATTTTTTTTTTACCATCATTATTTTGTAAATTAATATCTGCTTTGAATTCAATTAACAGATTCACCAATTTAGTTGAAAGATCACCTCTTCTGGCCAAGTGATGAAACATTGAATCTCCACTACCCACACTCCTGGTGTTGACATAAAAACCATGTTTCAAAAACAAAGAAAAATATTCCGAAAAATTATTGCAATATTTGAATTCTTTTGTGAACAATAAAAGAAAAGGATCTTTGTTATTGTTTACAACAAAGTTTGGATCGTATTTTTTTTCAAGGAAAAATTTCAGAAAAGAAACATCTAATAATTCTTCTTTTTTTGTATGGAGAATGTGAGTCAGAATTTCTTTATTTCCTTCTCCAAAAATATGAGGATCAACATTGTTGTCGAGAAAAAACTTAATGTACTCTTTTTTGGTTTCTGTGTTGCTGAATGAATCAATGATTCTGTGGAGAATGGGGTTTTCTTGTGGAAAAAAAAGTAAATTTAATAGAAATAAAAAAATTTATAAAATAGAATATTAAAATATTAAAAAAAATTAAAAATTAAAATAAAATTAAAAAATTGTACTTTTATCTATTTGATTAAAGTCTAATCCTTTTTCTTTCAACATTTTGCAAATAGGAATGAAATTAAGACAACCAATCAAACTTGCAACAGGGCCTCCTGCAGGTTTAAAATTTTCAAAGAAAAGTTCGGGTACTTCATATAAGGAAATAATAAATTCAAAGGTTTCTATGGAGAGAGTATTCAACTGGCTCATTCTAAAAGCATATTCAACCACTGAAAATTTTCCTATGTTTCCTCCTGTTGTTTTTATATTGATGTCTCCTTTGTATTCCAAAAACAACTATTAAATGTAATGAAATTAATAAAAAGATTTTTATAAAAAATCAAGAAAAAAAAGAAATCAATTTTTATTTTGACTTTAAATATTTACAATTTATTTTTTCATCATATTTTTTTAAAAAATTTTCCTCACTTTTATTACTTCGACGTTACAAAATCTAGATCTAAAAATCTCATGAAAAGGGTTGCAATTTTCAGAATCAACAATTTTGTTAACATCTGCTTTCTTATTCAAAAGAAACACCAAAACCTCCATATCTATTTTTCCGATCAAGCAATAATCAAAGAAGAGAGTTCTTCCCTTTTCAATTTTTTTGTTGGTGAAGGCGGAATATTTTTCGTAGATAGATTTCTTTAAGTCATTTGGCCTGTTGAGGTCTACACCACTGTTCGCAATTTTCATTAATAATTCTTTATTATTTTCATTTGAATAGTGGAGAAACAACTTTATCCTTCGAAAAAATACGTCGAATAAAAATAATAAAATGGAATTGTTAGAGAATACTATTTTATTTTTTTTATCTCAATTTAAAAATCTTCAAAATTTAAAAAAAATTTTTGATGACTCTTTTTGTAATTTGAAAAATATTTTCGGAACAATTTATACTTTCATATAATGCAATAAATTAATTTGAATTATCTTTTTGTTCAGATTATTTTTTTTAATTTTATTTCGTTGAAAATACAATTTATTATCAAAAAATATATCACCTATCAGATCTTCCCAAATTGTAATCTAAGTAGTTTCTCAGAGTATATGAATCCAAGAACATAAAATGATTAATTTCGAGTTTATATTTCAATTTTTTGTCCTTCATATAATTTATGAATTCATTGAATGAAACAGTTCCATCACCATCTATATCACAATCCTGATATAAATGTTATTCTTCCTGAATATTCAAAAATAAATTAAAATATTAAAATTACATCAAAGACCTCTTCCCATTCACCATATTCCAACAATGCTAATTTTTTCGAATTGGAAGATATTTGGATTTCAAAACTGAAATTCTTGAGCATAATTTGGAATTCCTCTTTATCCAAAGAGTTGTTTTTATCCTTGTCATATTTCTTGAATAAACTCTTCAATCTTTTTTCATCTTCTAAATTCTCGAGAATTTTTTTCTCTATTTCTTTGCTATCATAGTTTCCCATTCAAGAAAAAATTAATTTCAATTTTTTTTTATTTTATAATTAAAAAGTCTTTAAAAATGAAAAAACAAATTAATAATAAAAATTAATAAAAAAAACCAATGTAAAAGTGAAGTTTGTTCATCCACAAAATTTTAAAAGTTTTCAAAAATTTTAGTTTTGATTATGGTCAATTAAAAAACTCAATTAAAGCTCTAACTTCTTCTCTCTTACTAGATTTTAGAATGCCAATAGCAGTTTTTTTGTGGTAAATATCTTCAATGTAAGGATTTGCTTTATTTTCTGCCAACAACTTTACAAGATCTGTTGAAATATTTTCGTCTCTCACATTACAAACACAAAAGAGGGGAGTTCTATGATTGTAAGTTGTTTTATTGTTTGGGTTACAACCTTTTTCAAGAAGGAGTTTAATGATTTCGTAATGATCAGGTTGTGTTTGCCATGAACTCTCTAATTAATTAAAATTTTTTATTTAAAAAAAAAAAAAAAAATTTAAAGAAAATTGAATAAAAATTAAAGATAAAAAATTTGAAGATTTTAACAAAAATAAATTGAAACAAAATTAAAATTTTTTATTTAAAAAAATACTAAAATTTAGAAATAAATTTTTTTAAAAGAAATAACAAAAAAATTTATTAAAATTAAAACAAAAAATTTAAACCTTCTAAATAAGAATTGAGAGGATTATACCCTCTCAGAGTTTCAACAGCGTTAACATTAGCTCCCTTTTCTATCAAATAACTGATAACTTCTCCATCTTTAGATTCACAAGCCACATGAAGAAGAGTGTGTTGGTCATTTTCTTTTAGATCCAAACTCGCCTTGTATTTAACCAAACACTTTACAAATTCTATTCCATTTTCTACATTAAATATGGGTGTTCTTGAAGATGAGCCTCTGTAATTTGGTTTTGCTCCTTTTTCTAGGAGAATCGAAAGAGTTTCCAATTTGTCTTCTTTGTCTGTTTTACTAAAACTGTTATTGGCGAACAAATTCAAAACTGTATCTCCTTTTAAAATTTAAAAATAATTCAATCATCAATCAAAAAAAAAAAATTGAAGGATAATTGGAAATAAAAAATAAACTATGGAAAAAAAAAAAAACAGAACTACAAGACATTTTAAAATAAAAAATTTTGAACTGAAAAAATTTAAATTTTTTATTTTAAAATTTTTTAAAAAGATTTTTACCATTTTCATTTTTCAAATTTGTATTTGCTTTATACTCGATCATCAACTTCAACAAATTGCTAGAAAGAAAATTCCTTCTTGCCAAGAAATGAATCATCGCATTTCCACCATTATAACTCACAACACATTTGGTGTTAACCTGAAACCCATGCTGCAAAAACAAAAGGATGTACTCTGAAAGATGTGCGGATTTAGATCCTTCAGCGAAGAATAAAGGAAAAGGCTCTTTATTATAAACAAAGTTGGGATCGAGTTTATTTTCAAAGAAATGTTTTATGAAAGAAACTTCGAATAATTTTTCTTTTTTGTGGAGAATGTTTTCCAGCAAACTCATTTTTTCTTCGTTGGAAAAATCTTCTGTTTTGGTGAAAAACTTGATTTGTTCTCTGATAAACTCTTTCTCATTTCTTGAGGTTATTAGTTTTTCCAGGAAGACTATTTCAAAAGATAATAAATATAATAAAAATAAAAATAAAAATAAATAAAAATAAAAATAAGAATAAAAATAAAAATAAAAATAAGAATAAGAATAAAAATAAGAATAAGAATAAGAATAAAAATAAGAATAAAAATAAGAATAAAAATAATAATTAAAATAAAAATACAAAATATTTTATATTTAATCTAAAATAATATAAAATAAGAAAATTTTTTACTTTCTCTTTCTTTAGGAGAATTAAATTCAAATCCTTTACTTAACAAATAATTGTAAAATTGGACGAACTTTTCTCCAATCATGGAATCCAACACACAACTCAAAAGTCCTCCTTCAACAGATTTAAATTTTTCAAAGAAAAGTTCGGGAATTTCGTAAACGGAAATCAAAAAATCAAATATCTCATAGGAGAGATGACTTCCTATTCTGAAAGCATATTCAAGAACTGAATATTTCCCTCCTCTTTTCCCTCCTGTTGTTTTTATGTTGAAGTCACCTTTGTATTCCATAAACAACTATTCATAAAATTTAGAATAAAAAATAATTAAAAAAAATAAATAAAAAATATTAAAAAAATTGAATGAAAAATAAATAAAAAATTAGTTTAAAAAATTTAAAAATTAAAAATAAAAATGAAAAAAAATATTAAAAAATAAAAAAGATATTAGAAAATATGTAAATAAAAGAAAGAAATATGTAAATAAACAAATAAACAATTTTATAATTAAATTGAAAATTTTTTTATTTTTTTTACTTTTATAAGTTCGACATTACAATAAGTTGACTTTATTAGAAAATGAAAAGGATTGCAATTTTCTGAATCCAAGATTTTGTTCACATCTGCTTTTTTGGTGAGTAGATACCTCAAAACCTGTATGTCTGGTTTTTCGCTCCAACAATAATCAAAAAAGGGGGTTCTTTCTTGTTTCTGTACTAAACTTCTATTTTTATCTACAGGATAGATCTGGTTCATTCTGTTTAGATCTAGTCCCTTGTCCACAATCTTCATCAGTTCCTCTTTTTCGGTCATAAAACAGAGAAATAATATGTGTCTAATGATAAAGATGAAATTGTCGAATGATATCAAAAAAAAATTTTTAAAATTAATATTTTGTATCGAATTGTTATTCAACATAATTTAATTTATTTATTTTTAATTTTTATTTTTTTTTAAATAACGACTTTTTTATTAAATATTAATTATTAATTATTAATTTTATTATTACCTGTCTGATTGTCCCAAGTTGCAATCAATATAATTTTTGAGAGTTGAATGGGGTATGAATTCATTAGACATCAAATGAAAAGCTATCTCGATTTTATGCTTCAATTTTTTGTCCTTCATATAATTCTTGAATTCAATATAAGTTACTGTTCCATCACCAACTATATCACAATCCTGATAAAATAATTGATAATATAGTCAAAAAATCTTGAAATTTTTTTTAAAAAAAAAATTACATCAAAGACCTCTTCCCATTCACCATTTTCCAACGATACATTTTTTGAATTGCTATTTTCCATCACTTCAATACTGAATTTTTGTATCATTTGCTTGAATTCATCTTTATCCAAAGAATTGCTTTTATCCTTGTCATATTTCTTGAATAAACTCTTCAATTTCTTTTCATTTTCTGGATTATCGAGAATCTTTTTCTCCATTTCTTTGCTATCATTGTTTCCCATTCAAGATTATTAATTCAATATTTTTTTTTTTATTTTTATTTTAATTTTAATTATTAATTTTTATAATTTTGTGATCCAAGCTTTTTTCAATAACTTATTTTTGGAGAAATGAATGAGAAAATTTTTTGATCCTCAAACCTCAAAATCTCCAAAAATGAATAATCTTCATTGAATTAAATTGGTAAAAAGATTCACAAAAATAAAAAAAAAAAAAAAAAGATTGAAAGAAAATTTTATTTTTGAAATGAAAAACAAAAGATTCAAAGTAAAAAGGGAATTTTTTTTTTTGAAAAAATGATTCAAAATTTCCCAAACAACTCAACACAAGCTCTCACTTCCTCTCTTTCACTAGATTTAAGAAAATCAAGAGCACACTTGTCAACGGAGGTATCTTTGATGTAAGGATTTGTGTTGTTTTTGGCAAACAACTCAACAATTTCAACCAAAATAGGATTCTTTTCACAAACATAAATTAGAGGGGTACGGTGAGATTCAGTTTCCCCCGTGTTTGGATCACACCCTTTTCCAAGAAGAAGTTGGACTATTTTCAAGAGGTTTGGACGTGAATCTTCTTTCAACCAATTTTCTCCTATCAATCAAAAAAATTAATTTAAAATAATAAAAAATAAAAAACTATAATAATTAAATTTTTTAAATTTTACCTTCGAAAACATAATGAAGAGCGTTTTTCCCTTTACTGTCCAAGCAGTTCATATCAACGTCCATTTCAACGCAAAAAGTGATGAACTCAAAATTCAAAGATCTGCAAGCATAGAGAAAAGGAGTTGCTTTTTCTAAAAAAAAAAAAAATTGTGATGAAAAATAAATCTTTACAATAAAAAATAAATTAATTCAAATAAATAAAAGAAAAAAAAAATGTAAAAAGTGTTTACCATAGTTGAAAGTTTTCAAATTAATGTCAGCTTCAATTTGAAGTAACTTTTTAACCAAGGGTAGACAAAAATCAGACCTCTGAGCAAGAAAATGAAGAATAGAGCCATCGCCATGATGTGACTGAGTGTTAGGAAGGAAACCGTAGTCCAAAAACAAAAAAATGTAATCATAAACATCACTTGATCTCAATTCATTTAAAAATTGAAATGGCAAAGGGTTATAATCAGTTTTATCTCTAAGTATAAGTTTGGTGAAAGTATGTTTGTTGTTAGGATCAAACTTGTTATCTAAGAAATGTTTGATGAAAGACACTTTCAAAACCTCCTTGTGATTTTTTAGCATCTTTTCAAGGAAATTCAAGTTTTCTCCTCGCAAGAGATACAATTCTTTCTCTCTGTCCAGAAGAAATTTTATTTGCTTTCTTTTGAATTTGTTCAAATCTTCAATTTCACTTTTCATTTTGTCCATTTTAACGATTTTGTCAAGAATGTGATAAACTAACAGAAAAAAAATTTAAAAAATAAATAAAAAAATCGAACTAAATTTAAAAAAAATTAAAAAAAAAATTCAAAAGATAATCAAAAATATTTGAAAATGAAATAATTCTGACTTTAAAAAAAAAATAAAATCAAATTTAAAGAAATGATATAAAAGTATTAAAGAAAAATATTGCAATTAAACTATTAAAAGAAGTATCATTTTTTTTACGGTTCTTTCCGTAATTCATCATCATTCCTTTTTCCTCCAAAAAGTTGCGTAAGTTGTCAAATTTGGTTTTGAAATGAGGAATATTTTCAATCATTGAACCAATAGGACCTCCTTCAATCTTAAAACATTTGTAAAGCTGCTCTTTAGTTTCAAACTGTGAAAAAAAAAGTTGGAATGTTTCCTTGGAGAACCAATGTCCCTTTGAAAATGCTAACTCAAGGTATGTCAGACCTGTGTAACTTAAAGTGAGTGAGGTATCTCCTTTGTATTCCAAAAACAACTAATCAACAAAAATGAAAGAAAATTTTTAATAATAATTCATTGAAAATTGTCGAAGAGTAAACAAATTATAAAAACTTTTATCATTTTTTTTCTTAAAAATGATTAAAAATAAAAATGAATAATAAACAATAATTTAAAATTGGAAAAAACATAAAATAAAAAACATGTTAATAATAAAATTAAATATAAAATAATTTTAAAGAAAGATTAAAAAAAATAATTACCTTCACAAGCTCTTCTTTACCACCGTCAATTACAGTAGCTAAAGGAGTGTACACTAAACCATTGAAATTACGTACCTCATTTACATTCGCTTTTAGGTCCAATAGAAACTTTATTACTTCTATATCCAAGATGTTCTCATTTAAGCAAGTATTCAAGGCCAAGGAAAGCTTCTTTCCCCTATTTACATCAAATCCTTTCTCAACCAGCTTTGACATTGAATCAGTATCTTTTTGTCTCATATAATACAAAAATAGTTTGTGACTTTAAAAAATTTTATATTTAAAAAAAAAATTTATTTATTGTAATTTTATTTATAAATTTTATTTATAAATTTTATTTTTATAAATTTTTTTATAAATTTTTTTTTTACTAGTCCGATTGCCCCAGATTGTAAAAAATGAATTCTTTTGGATCCTTACTGTATTGAAGTTGATAATTAAGCTCGAGTTTATATTTCAATTTGTTCTCTGTGAGATATTTCGCGAATTCCTCATAGGATATACTGTCATTTCCATCTACATCACAATCCTTTAAAAAAAAAAAAATATAAAATTTTATAAAAGCCTTATATTTATATATATTAAATAAAACCTTGATTAAAAGATTTTCTATAACCATTTTCATTCAGTTTATTGATGTTTTTTCAGATTTTTTTTTTACGTCGAAAATATCTTTTGCATTATGTACTGAGTCTACACTTAGATTAGTGAATTCTTTCACGATCAAATTTTGGAATTCCTCCTCGACTTTCACGAATTCTTTTAAATTCAAACTCCCGCTTTTATCCACATCATATTTCATGAATAATTTCTTCAAAAGCTCCTCATTTTTTGGATCTTCATATACATTCTTTACCAATTTTGAGTTTCCCATCAAAATTAAATCAAATTTTTTTTTTTTATTTTAATAATTTTTTAATTCAAATTATTTATTCAAAGATTAAGATGATCACATTTGTCATATTTGGATGAATTTGTTTACGAAATTATAATAATTTGTTCCAAAAATAAGAAATGAAAACAAATTCAGAAAACAACTGATTTCTCCAAAATGAAGCAATAAATTCTTGTGAATCTTAGTTAAAATATTCAAATTATTTAAACCAAAAACAAAAACATTTAATATCACTCAATTTAATATGAGATAAAATTAACTTATTTTTCAAATATTGCAAAAGATAATCAAATTTTTAATGAATGAAATGAGAATCAAACGAAAATTAGTTTTGAAAAAGAAAAAGAAGAAAACTAAAATTGCCCAAACAACTCAACACAAGCTCTCACTTCCTCTCTTTCACTAGATTTAAGAAAATCAAGAGCACACTTGTCAATAGAGGTATCTTTGATGTAAGGATTTGTGTTGTTTTTGGCAAACAACTCAACAATTTCAACCAAAATAGGATTCTTTTCACAAACATAAATTAGAGGGGTACGGTGATATTTAGTTTCCCTCGTGTTCGGATCACATCCTTTTCCAAGAAGAAATTTGATGATTTCCAAAAGATTACCCAAATCTTTGGAATTCCAAAAATCATCTTTTTGAAATAAAAATTTATTAAAAATTCAAAAAAAATTGTTCTTCATTCATAAAAAATATTACCTTCAAAAACATAATGAAGAGCGTTTTTTCCTTTTTCATCTGTCGAGTTTATCTCAGCCCCATTTTCCACGATAAAAGTGATGAAATCAAAATTCAAAGATCTGCAAGCGTAATGAAGGGGAGTAACATCACCTATAATTTTTTTAATTTTGGAATTAAAATTATTTAAAGAAATTTTCAATAACAAAAAGATGAAATTTGGTAATTATTTTTATATTACCGAATATTTTCAAATTTACATCTGCTTCCAATTGAATTAGTTTATTCATCAGAGGAAGACAAAAATCAGATCTCTTCGCAGATGATGAAGAATGGAATCATAAATACGATTTGTTTTAGAGTTGGGAAGAAATCCATGTTCCAAAAACAAAGAAGTGTACTCAAAAATATCATTGGGGTTCACAAAAGACACACTGAAAAATTGTAATGGTAAAGTAGTGATATTCCTAGCTTTTCCATAGACAAATACTTCGTTTTCAGGACTAATGTAATTGGGATTAAACTTATTTTCTAAAAAACTTTTGATGAAAGACAGTTTCAATACTTCTTTGTGATTCTTTAGGATGTTTTGGAGCAGAAGAAAGTTTTCTTCTTCCAGAGAGTACAACTCTTTTTCGTTGTCAAGAAAAATTTTGATTTGTTTTCTTTTAAACTTGTCCAAATTTACGAATTCGTTATCTTGGTAATTGGAAATTTTTCCAAGAATTTCATAAACTAAAATTTATTTTTTTTTTAAAAAAATGTGAATCTAAAATTAAAGAAACTTTTCATAAAATTTCAAAAAATTTTTAAATTTGAAGGAAATTTTTTTTTTTTACTTTTCTTTCCTTGTTTCATTAACAAACCTTTTTCCTTTAAGAAACGACAAACATTACCAAAGTTGTGTTTGTAATAAGGAAGCTTGTTGAACATGCAAGTGATGGGACCACCGTTTGAATCTTTAAAATATCCATATAGTTGATCAGGTGTTTCACATCTTGAAAGCAAATTGTTCAAGGTTCTATCGGTGAAGTTTGGGGCATAAGTAAATGCCATTTCGATCATTGTTATCCCTTTTCCTAAGTTAGTAGTAATGTCTCCCCCATATTCCAGAAATAACTAAAAGTCAAGAAATAAAAATATTCAAATAAATAAAAATTGATCAAAAAAGTTAATAAATATAGAAAAAGTTAATTCAGAAATATAAAAATAAAATTTAATAATTTAAATAAAAAGCTTTTTAAAATATTAAAGTTGTAAAAAAAAAAATATTTTATTTCAATTTTTGAGCGGAAAGCTTCCCAAAATTTTTTTTTTAATTTTTAATTATCTGTATAACTTATTTTATACATTTGAAAATTGATATGTCAATGATTAAAGTTAAAAAATAAATGAAGATTTTTGTATACCTCTATCAATTCTTCTTGATTACTTACAATCGCTTTTAGTAAAGGAGTGAAATAAAGATAATCCAAGTATCTTATAAAGTTTACATCTGCTTTTTTGTCCAAGAGATATCTTGCTACTTTCATGTCGGAGATATTCTCATCCAAGTAAGCAAATAATGCATTTGAATGCTTGTTGTCCTTATTGAGGTCCTTTGTCTACCACCTTACACATCGAATCAGAATCTTTTTGTCTCATGTAATAAATGAACAACTTGTACCTTTTTAAATTTATTTTAATTTAATTTTAATTTTTTTTTTTGATTCATTTGCATTATTTTAAAATTAATCCAATTAATTATTATTATTATTTAAATAATTATATTATTTATTTAATTATATATTACATGTCTGATTGCCCCAGATTGTAATTCATGAATTCTTTTGGATCCTTACTGTTTTGAAGTTGATAATTAAGCTCGAGTTTATATTTCAATTTATTCTCTCTGAGATATTTCTCAAATTCTTCAAAGGATATACTGTTATTTACATCCAAATCACAATCCTTTTTAATATTTATAAAATGAATTTCAAGTGTTTGAATTATTATTCTTTTTTTTTTTACTTTGAAAATTTCATTTGCATTTTCCCCAGTCAAAACATTCAAATTATTTGATTCCTTTATTATCAATTTTGGAATTCTCCTCCACCTTCACAATTCTTTTAAATTCAAAGTCCCACTTTTATCCTCATCATATTTCTTGAATAATTTTTCAAAAGTTCCTCATCATTTGGATCTTCGAATACATTTTCACTAATTTGTTTCCATCTCCAAACAATTCAAAATATCAATTTTTATTTTTAAATTTTATATTTATATAATTCATATTGATAAAGATAAAAGATTGTGATTAAATGTTTGTCAAATTAGGATGAATTTGTTTATGAATTTATGATAATTTCTTTCAAAAATATATTAATATATAAAATAATTTTATTGACAAAATCAAATAAATAAAATTTAAAAGGATATAAAGCAACATATCTTTTAAAAATTTTGATGGCTTCATCCCTAGATTCAAACAGTCCAAAGATCTTTCTTGAACCTTGTCCAATGGATTGATGGGATGAAAAACACTTCATAAACACTCGATTTCATGTCCAAAACAAGTAGTCCTAGAAATAAAAAAATAAGTAAAAAATGAATGAAAAATAGATTGATTAAGTTCTACCTTTGAGATCGTTTTGTAATTGAACATAAGCTAAAAAAATAAATAGTTAACAATGAAAAAAAAATTAAAGAAAAAAATAATTAAATGATTTTTGTTTTGTAAAAACTACCCATGAAGATAGTATATTTCGTTTTCGTTTGAAAAAACAACATCAGAAAGATGAGGAGGCAAAAATTGTATTCATGTGAAACAGAGTTTGAGACGAACCAATGAAAGAGGGTTCCGTTGGGGAGAAAGAACCATATGGAGTCATTAGAACAACTAGGTACAGTAAGGA
>JAMYWO010000228.1:0-10464 GCA_024220525.1 Cochliopodium minus
AATAAAAAATAAAAAATAAAAAATAAAAAATAAAAATAAAAAATAAAAAATAAAAAATGAAAAATAAAAAATAAAAAATAAAAAATGAAAAAATATGTCTTACATTTAATTTTTCGAAAGTTTTAACCACTTCTTGCATCAAAGAGCCAATAAAAAGATGATCAGTAATGATCAAATTTTTGACACCGATCTGATTAGTATACTTGTCACCAAAATAAAGAATCTCATTGTGAGAATTCAAATGAGACAAAACTTTGCGGAAATTCTTCTCGTTGAACTCATTGGGATTCTCCAAGAACCTCTCCAACAAAATGACAGGTGTAGAATTTTCCTGAGAATATTTCTTAAGATTCTTCAAATAAGTCATGTGTTTCGTTGTAAAATTCGAGCGGAGATAAATGTAATGAGAATCAATAACTTCCGCAAGTTTATGGACGTCCTTGGAGAAGGTAGAGTAAGTGACGAGGGAGATGTCTTGTTCCAAATCGAAAGAGAACCTCAAGTCTTTCGCTTTGATGATTTCGGAGATTTTCTTTCCGAGGTTTGTGAAGGCGGTGTTTCTGTCGGACACTTTGTCGACGTGCGTTGCGACGATGTGGAGGGTGCTTTCGGGCTTTCTGGAGGAGTAGAAGAGGAAGCATAGCCAGTATTCGAGTTCCTCGGTGTTTCCACGCATTATGTCGAATAAGTTAACCACAAGAACGAAAAACGATCCGTGTTTGAAAATGTGTTTATGAATGAAGTGATACTAACAAATTAATTATAATTTGAAATAAAATAAATTAAATAAAAAAAAAAATCAAATAATAATGGTAAAAATTAATAACACATAATAAATAATAAATAAAAATATAATAAATAAAAAATCAATAATGAAATATAAAATCAATAATGAAATATTAAAATAAACAAAAAAATAAATAAAAATGTAAGTTAAAAGAAGAAATTATAAAATACCTTTCTGTCTCCATCAAATGTCCAAAAGTAAAAAGACTTGTTATTGTTAGAATTCCTCCACAAAGTCTTGGAAAAAGAAGTTTCAGAAGAAGAGTTGGAAGAATAAATGAAACTGGAAAAACTAAACTGATAATTGAGCTTCTCTACCAACTTCTTTTTCCCTGACCCTTCGCTTCCCAGAATCATCACGTTGGTGTCCCACGATGAAATGTCGTAGTGTGCTTTTTGGTTGAAAGTGAGCCTCCAGACTGGATTTTCTCCTAGATTTATTCTGTCGAGGGAAGATTGTAACAGTTTTTTCAAAGAACCTTTGCTATCAAAAAATGCTCCAGATCTAAAAAAAAAGAATAAAGTTTAAATTTCAAAACAAAACAAAAAATTATAAACCAATTTAAAATTAAAACAAAAAACTTCAAAAAAATTATAAAATAAAAATTAAAACAAAAAAACTCCGAATAATAATAATTAAAAATCAAACATCAAAAAAGTGAAACAAGAATTATAAGAAATATATTGACAAAAAGAAAAAAGTATAAACTAATAAATAAAAAAAAAAAAAATAAAAAAAAATTTAAAAAAATTAATTAAAATATCAAAGCAAAAAATAATAACAAAAACAACAATAATAAACAAATTTTTTTTTTACACTTCTCTTCCATTGTTAAATGAACCCAAATAGATCTTGGATCCGTGTTCATCATATCTAATCCCGAACCCCTTCTTCTCTCCACTCTCCCAAGCTCCTTTATATTCCTTCTTTCCATTGACATAAAAAGTTCCCTCCCCACTTCTCTTGTCTCCCTTCCAGTTTCCTATGTAGGTTGGTTTGCCCATGTGGTAAGAAATGCCGTTTCCTACTTGTTTAGACTCTTTGAAGTATCCGTCGTAAACAAGCTTTGAGTTTTCATAAAGTTTACCTCTTCCATTTTTCTTTCCATCTTTCCATTCACCTAAAAATAAAAAAATTTTAAAAAAAGTCTTTAAAATAAAATAAAAAAATGAAATTTTTAAATAAAAATGAAATAGAAAATCATAAAAATCAAAATCAAAATTTCTAATATCATAAATCTAAAAAAAAATCGAAATAAAAGATTATTTTGAAAATAAAAAACCAAAATAAAATTTTTGAGAAAAATAAAAAATAAAATAATAAAATATGAAATGAAAATCTTTTTAGATTTAAATAAAAAATAAAAAAAAATATAAAATAAAAAAAAAATCTTAAAAATTTTTTAGCATTACCATCATAACTCAGTTTGTTCATAATATACAACTTTCCTTGACCATGAAATTTGTTGTCCTTGAAAAACCCTCTGTACTCAGACCTCCCATCAGGAGAACAAAAAATTCCAAGAAAGGGAGAGAACTCCATAAAACCACCGCTGGTAGTGTTGGAATGTATTTTGCCCACAAAAGATTTGTACCCCTCAGAAGAATGTGCCATCCAAAATTTGCCCTGTTTCTTGGCGAACATTGTGAATTTTTCTCCCAAATAAATGATGGAGAATTCCACTTTTGTCTCGTTGATTTTTTCTCCTTCTTTTTCGCTGGAAAACTCATTGTAAAAGTTGCTTTCTAATTTCTCTGTTTCCACTTGTACTTCTTTTCCATCTTTGTTAATCAATTTTTGGTAGATTTCTCTTTTTTGTGGTGGACATTTTAGCGAGAATGCTAGTCTGAGAGATTCTAGTATCTCCGTGTCTTCTTTCGAGGTTTCGGTGCTGGTTTCTAGGATGAACGATTTCAAATCTTTGATATTTTCAAAATATTTCTCAACTTTCACTTCTTCTTTAGAAATATAAGAAGGCTTTATTACATCTAGAAAAAATAAAAAAAATAAAGAAAAAATAATAGAAAAAATTAAATAATATTAACAAAAATTTTAAATTAATTCATTTACCTTCTTTTTCTTTTAATACCCATTTTATTGTATTCTTATATCTGTCAGTTTTAACAAAATAAGGAACGGTCAGGTCCATAGAGTTCAATAGCTCTTCCACAAATCTCATTTCCATGCCTTCTTCGTTTTTTTTGGAGCTGTTCCATGTCACTACCATTCTTGGTATATTTTCCATTAATTTTATTTCCTTTTTGATTACAGATACATTTTTTTCGTCATTTGGTGTGATTGGGTAAAAAACTGAAATGTAATTGATGTTCAGGTCGTCATTATCAATTTCAACAAAACTATTTGGAATAATTAAGAAAGAAATAATTAAATTTTCACAAATTTTTCATATTTAAACAAAAAATTAAATGAAGAATGTTTTTGTAAAATATTTGATTTAAAGTCATTAAAAGTTCCTCTATTTTAAAGATTTCAACATCACTTTATGTTTTAAATTTTGAATAAAATAAAAAATTATATATGGAAATGATAGAATATTGAACACAAATCACAATTATCAATTGATAATCTATCACATAATTTAAATTCATCAATGATAAAAATTATTGTAATTATTTTATGAAATTTTTTTTTATATTTACTCTTGATCCCAATAGATCAATTTCTTTCCAAAATGAATCCCAAAATGAGATTCCACATTGGTCTTTATATTGATTTCTTCGTTGCCATCGACGAGCATATCGGTGCCTAGCTGAAAGAGAACGATTCTGATCAATATATATTCGCCTTTCAAATCAAATAGCCTATTTTTGATCGATTGGGCATCCAATAGCATCTCATACAAATCATCTAAAGGGAAATGTTTATTGATATTGTATTTCTTTCTGATAAGAATCTCTATATCTTTATCCACGATGTAGTTGTTGATAGATTGGGTATTGGAAACTGCATTTTTGTAGTCTATGTTCTCATTCTTTGGCTTGCTCTTCATTTTTTTTTTTTTTTTGCTGAATAATTGGATTGTGGGCAAATATCATTAGCTTCTGATTTATCCTTCTTTTCTTCAAACATTATTTGGAATTAATCTCAAAGTTTTTATAAATTAAAATGAAACATCTTTGTAAATTGAAAAAAAATACATTACAACGGAAACATTTCAAAAAAAAATTAGAGATTATTATTTTTAACATTTGAACCTTTTTCTCTTTTTAAAAAAAAAGTTTCAAATGAGATATTATTTTGTTTCATTCGATTTTTATTCTCATTTAAAACAGTTTCTTTTAAAATTTTTTTTTTGAAAAAAAAAGAAAATCAAAAAAAAATTTATTTTTTGGTGTTCTTCTTGATAGCTTTTCTCTTAATATCCTTTAGAGGAACTTCTCCAGAAAAAAAATCCTCCGTGTTTCTTGATTTAGTGGTTCTAGAGATGACGGTGACTCCTGGTTTCCAATTTACAATTTCTTTTTGTTCGATTTTGACTCCACATTCGAAACATTTGTCGAGTTTGGAGGCGCATTTCTCGCAGTAGATGAGATGGTTGCATGGTCTCAGCAAAATTTCTCTCTTGATGTTACCACAAAGTAAACATCTAGTCTCTTTCAAAACCTATAACAAAATAAATAATCATTTTTTTAAATAAAAAATAAAAATTCAGAGAAATTATCAATAAATGAAATATATTTGAAACAAAGAGTAAAAAAGATATCCATTTAATTTTTCATTTTGTTATAGGTGTATATTCTTTAGATATTAAGTTGAGATAAGGTTTTTTTTTTGGAAATCTCCGCTCTAAAAATATTTCTATTTTATTTTTATCTAATTCATTGATGAAATTCAAATTCCTTTCAATAAAGGATACTTGTAAATTGAACATCTCATTCAAAAAAAAAAAAAGGAAAATAAATAAAATATTTTGAACATTTTTTGAAAGAGGAAAAATTTTTTTTTTACGTGCTTTTTTTTCTTGGCAAGACTTGGATATTTATCCATGATCTTTTGAACAATCTTTGGATTGGCATTTCTATAATTCGAAAATCTCTCTTGCTTCAAATCGATTTTGTTCTTTTCTTTCATTTCTTGAAGGTAATTTTTGATGATGTGATACATCCTCTCACATGTGATGGATAGAGATCTCAGATCATTGAGATCCAGCTTTGATATGATGGATAATAAACATTTATCAGGGATGAATTCGATCGTTTTGATTCTTTGTGTAGATTGGAGTACCATTGAATTCTTTTTCAAAAGGGATATATTTTATTATATTATGTTGATGAATGAATATGATCTTTTTGGAGGCAAGGAAAGAGTATACAATTTTTTATAATTTTTCACTCTATTTTTTTTTTTTTTTGAATTATAATTTTCAAACCTTGACAATGACATTCATCCAAAACTTGTTTGCACTTATAAAATAAAGTTTGCCAAATCTTTTAAATTTTTTTTGACTTTTGAAAAATAGATAATTTTTGTTGGAAACTTCAAGCAATAAATTGAAAATATTCACCAAGTATGACCGAAATAAAGATTAATATTGCAACTTGCTCTCGTTTCTTTACATTAAAACTTTAAACATCAATGATATTTAAAATAAAAATTGTTTTAATTTTAAAAAAAAACTATAAAGAAAACTCTTTGTTTTGTAAACAAAAGAGTTAAATATAAATAAAATTTTTTAATAGTCATCCGACTCTATTTCGAATTGTTTGAGTATCTCACGTGCTTTTTCTAACTGAGATGCTTTTACAAAAACAAAATTAGTATTGAATGTAGAGAGATTTTCGATCTGGATGTTTTCTTTGGCCAAAGGGCCCGCCATTCTATAAAATAATTAAAATTAAAAAATAAATAAAATGAAATAAATGGTTTACTTGTCCAAAATACCATGTTGTGAATGTGCTTCATAACCCTCACAAATCTGCAAAGGAACCCAATCAACAAACTCTTGTTTATCTTTAAAAACTGAAAAAAAAAGGGGAAAGATTAATATTAAAAGAAAAGAAAATCTAGGTAAATTTATTAAATTTATTTAAATGAGGGTTGAAAAAAATATTAACAAAAAAAACTTTAATTAAAAAAAAATTGAATAATCAAAAAAATTTGATAAAAAAAAAGTTTAATTTTTTGTTGAAAACAAATTTTTAAAATAAGATTCATTTTTTTTTTGTTTTATAAATAAGATTTACCACTAGGATTATCAGACAAAAACTTTTGAGACTCTTCCTTCTCGACGAATAAACAAACCTCAGTCTCGCTGATAGTGAGAGAAAAAAAGCGCTCAGAGTTTTGAGGATAGAAGATGAGTTGGATGAGGCTGTAAGCGAGATCCTTTACGTGTTTGAAGGGGAAAGAGATCACGTTGATGACAAATGGCAATTTGATGAGTTTGTTAGTGATTTTGTTTTCGTTTTCTCGAAGGGTTGGTGGCGGATAATTTTTATATGTGGCGGAGTTATTTTTGTTTTGGTGGAAATCAAAGTGATTCGTCTCCTTTAGGCTTGACATTGCCAAATTTTCTTTTTCTGTTTCGATGAGTAGATATAGTTCGGAGAATGTTGAGATGACTCCTATTGATATCTCACTTCTTGCTAATGGTTCAGTGAATTTCGATATTAGTCCTGGTTTATCTTCGAATTCGAAAGATTTCAGCACTTTGAACGTCATTTTTGATTTGCTCACTACTTCTGGCAATTTATTATACATCTCCCTCGATAATATCATTGAGATCTCTTCATCTGTCTCTGTGAAGCACAATATCTTATTTTTCTTCTCTTCATACATTATTAAATTCAATATTGAGTGGGATATCTCTTTCATCATATATCTATGATGGATTTCAATTTAATATATGAATATAAATCATTTAAATACAAGTTAATTAGCCCATTTATTATTTATTTGGTTTTATAGTATTAGGTATTATTATATTTATTTTCATTCAAGCATATTTAATCAACTTACTTTTCAACATGCACCAAATAATAGTCTGATGTAAGTATTTCTACTTTGATTAATTCTGTCATCTTTAATTTTGCGGTTAAAATTTATTCTCTCCACACAAACAAAAGACTATTTTTAAATGGATCAAATGATTTTTTTTTTATATTTTCCAAAATTAAAAAAACTTTGATCAACAAAAAAAAAAAATGATAAATTTAAAATCCTTCAATCTTTTTCTTGTATTTTTCTCAACTTGAATAATCACAAATCCCTAATTGTGATTTTTGAGATCTCAATTGATAATTGATCCAAAGAAGAATATTGCCAAATATCACAAGATCAACATAATATATTAACATATATTTCAAAAATAAATTTTGTTATTTCAAAAAAAGGTTGAAAAAGTGAAATATGTAGATTTGTCATTGCAAAATTCAGGTCCAAAATTTTGAAATAATCCTTTTTTATATTTAAAATACAACATATTTCAATCATCCTTTTTTGATATCAACTATGGACAAACTATTTGCTCCATAATTAAAAAAATTTTGAGTGATAAATAAAAAAAAAGATTTTCATACAGCAAAAATTAAAAAAAAAATATAAATAAAAAAAAATAAAAAAAAAATTTATATTTGTTGCATAAAAAGGTAAATTAAAAAAATTTAAAAATATGAGCAAAGAAATGAAAGAAATATACATCAAAATTTCTTTCTATATTTAGATTATAAAGAATATAATATGAAAATAATATTTTTATTTTTATATATAGACAAAAATGACTATGAAAATTAAAATTCGTTCTTTAACTGGGCAAACCTATACCATTTCATGTGAAGAAGATGAAACTACACTTGCAATTAAAAAGAAACTTAGATCTAAACTTGGTGTAGAACCAGAACAACTTCAATTGGTATTTTCAGGACGTGTTATGAATGATGATAAAAAAATGTCTGAATTAGCAATTAAAGATGGAGCTGTAATCCATGCTGTACTCAATCTTCGTTAAATAGAAATTTTTTATGCATAAATATAAACTCATAAAATAAAAAATTTTTAAAAAAAGCAAAATATATCTTCAATTATCAACCATATCATAAAGATTCAAGATCAAATATATGGATTTTTGATCTAAATGTGAGCTTATGGATGTTTTTATATGAGAATCTCAAATAAAAAAAAATAAAAAAAAAATTTTGGACATCTTTTTACAGATAGTTCACATCTTTATTCAATTATTCAATTTAACTTTGAGAGGGATGATTTGAAAGGCAGGAGATATTTTTTTGCTACATCCTGAACAATTATTTCCTTTCCAACAAAAGAATCCAATGTTGGACTTGCAAGAATTGCAATCTATCTTACCCGAGAATTGATCAACAATCGATGATTTCATGTATTTTTGAGGGAATATGAAATAATCACAATTATCTGACATTTCATGTGTTATGATCAGATTATTATTTGAAAATACAGGATTATTGCAACTTACACAAATAAAATTCTTATTGTTTAAAGTATCCAATTCTCCCAGATGATTTTCAGTTATATCTTCTTCATCTGATGAGAAATTAAGGAAAAAATAAAGTTATAATCTTTATATTATGCTTTTTTGCAAAGACTCTTACTATCGAACATTGACTCCAGATTCTTTGATTTCATTTCAAGTTGGAATTGTACGTATAACTCGTTTTTATCTTCGAATTTTCCAAAATTTAAAATTATTCTCTCAAACAACTTCAATTGTTCAATGAATGAGGGTCTTGGTGCACATTTCCTTTTGGATAGAATATATCTGCATCCCTCTTTGAACTTCATCTTTTTTTTCTCAATCAGATAAGCCAATACGATTGTGGGGCTTCTGGATATTCCCATATGACAATGCACCAGTATTCCTTGATCTTTCTTCAGTGCTTCTTCGATAAAATTCGTACATTCGGTGAAATATTGCATCAAATTAATTTCATCGCTGTCTTCAACTATTATAAATTTGAAATTAAAAGATGATATTGTATATTGTTTACATATCTATCATATCATTCTTTAATGAAGAAATATATTTTTTATTTTAATGTGTTTTTGATGTCAAAATAGTTATGGCAACTTTAAATTTTATTTTTACATCTTTTATCCAAATTTACCTTCAACAATCTTGTAGTTGATCTCTTTATTTACTTTTTGGAATGGCCCCAGAGATAATATGTTGCTTATATTCTTTTCTTTCATCTTTTTGAAGTTCAAAGAACTAATTGAAGCAAAAATATAAAGGATATTGAATCACTTATTTGATTGAAATTACCTTGATTCATCACCCAGATATAAAGAATCTATAATGTTGTTGCAATCCCATCCTGAACTCATTTTTTATTTTTTTTGAACGAAATATAATTATTTACAATCAATTTAAATATAGAATGCAGGGATGGATAGAATATAAAACCAAAAACATACTCAAGAATGAAGATTAAGATTCAGAAAAAAATCTTAACAAAATTTATATAATATTAAAAAAAAAAATGGATACGCAACAAGAAGAAGAATCCTTATTCGACATATATTATAATAGAGCCAAAAATGGGGATGATGTATCAATATTGATGATCTCCTATTTTTATCAGTATGGAAGAAATGTGAAGAGGAATATTGAAAAAGCAAAAAAATGGCTGAATAGATGCATTGAAAAAGGGAATAAAGTGGGATTGGCAAGGTATTCAATAGAAAAAGAAAATATAATTTGTTTTTTTAAAAGAATTTTATTTTCACAGAAAAAATTATATGGGTAAATCAAAATTTTTCATATTCAAAAATTTAATTTGAATGAAATGATTTTTAGGATGGGATGGAAATGAAGATCAAAAAATTGCTTTTGATATTTTATGTACAAGTTTTTTTTCAATAAAATGTGAATAATATGCGTTTTTTTTTTAAAACAAAAGTGAACCATTTTCAAGTTGATAGACCAGACGAAGAAGAAATGATAGGATACCACATGTTGTAAAATAAAAAAAAAATATATTTTGAAAAAATTTTAAACGAAAATAAACATTTAGGGTAAATTTTTAATTTCATTTTTAATTGTAATCAGACATTTTTTTATTTTTATTTTTATTTTTTTTTGATTTTTTTTTGATTTTTTTTTTTGGTAAAAAGGGATTTATTTATGAGAATTCTGATTTTAGTGAAAAAGATGACAAAAAGTCATTAGAATGTTACGAAAAGTGAAAAAAAACTCATTTTCAAAAACTTACAAATAAATTCTAAATTTTTTTTTAATTAAAAGAGCAATATTAAGGGGAAATGATTATAGCATGTAAAAAATTTTTTTTTTTAAACAAATTAATTTTTTTAAAACTAATTTGTTGATAGGTTAAATTTAGGTTTTTTTTTTTTGAATGTTTTTTTATTTTTTATTTAATTTCATTTCTTTTAAGCAATAAAATATGAGAAAGGAGAGGGAGCAGAAATGGATAAGAAAAAGGCCAAAAGTTTGTATAAACTAGCAGCTGAACTTGGAAATCATGGTTCAATGAATAATTTGGGTTTTTCTTTTTTTTAAAATAATTTTTTTGTTTTTTTTTATTTTTATTTTTATTAATTTTTAATTTTTAATTTTTAATTTTTTATTTTTAATTTTTTGATATCAGGGAATATGTATAAATATGGAGAGGCTTGTAAAAAAAATGTTGAAAAAGCTTATAAATACTATTTGGAAGCATCTA
>JAMYWO010000228.1:12147-27575 GCA_024220525.1 Cochliopodium minus
TAAAAATAAAAATAAAAATAAAAATAAAAATAAAAATAAAAATAAAAATAAAAATAAAAATAAAAATAAAAAAAAATGAAAATAAAAAAATGAAATTTTTTTTACTTGAAAAGCAACTCTGTTTCTATCTTCAAAGTTATCCAAAACTTTAATTCTTTCTTTGATAAATGTGAATCTTTTCGTTGACAATCTGTAAGAGTACCAAATAACCTTTTATTAAATAATCCAATAAAAAAACAAAATAAAATTTAAAATGAAAAAAAAAATTTTGAAAATAAAACTAAAAATTGATTTAAATTCAATAAAATTAAAAAAAATTAAAAAAAAATTTACTGAAATAAAAATAAAATACAATGCTTAAAATAAAATGATAATTAAAATGAATAAAATAAATACAAAATGAAATAAATATAAAGTAAAAATAAAAATAAATTATTTTTATACTTGATATTCATTTGATTGAATCTTTTTAAGAAGAGCGAAGTCATCATACAACAAATTACTGTTGCCACAACGCTCACAAAAAGAATTCTCCAAAGAAGAATTGAAAGCACAAAAAGCGCAAAAGACGTCGAAAGATTCGACGAGCGGATGTTTTTCTTTTTCGAACAAAACTTTTGGATTTTCTTCTTTTGGGTATTCGATGTGGATTTGGGGCTTGAAAGGCAGGTTGGGGAAAAAATTTTTGATGCAGGT
The DNA here is from genome assembly GCA_024220525.1 of Cochliopodium minus. Lineage (NCBI taxonomy): Eukaryota > Discosea > Himatismenida > Cochliopodiidae > Cochliopodium > Cochliopodium minus. Next base: position 12,844 of record JAMYWO010000228.1, read on the forward strand.
AAAGACTACGATGTCGATGTATCCGAGCAACTCTGTGTCTTCTTGTTGTAAAGAACCTTGTATGTCAAAATCTCTATTGTTTCTTTTTTAAAAAAATTATTTTAAATTTGATTTTTAACTTTTTTGGATATTTTATTTTTTTATTATTTTATTATTTATTTTTTTTGTTTTTTTATTCTTTATTTTTTTTTCATTTATTAACTTTATTTTTATTTTTTGTAATTTTTATTATTACTTTTTTTGTATTTTTTGTATTTTATTTTATTTTTTTAATATTTTTATTTCAAATTTTTTTATTAATTTTTCAAAATCTCTTTCTTTTTAAAAATTGTTTTTATTTTATTATTTTTATTTTTGTATTATTTTATTAAATTAAATTTTTAAATACTCGATTTTGTTTTTATTTAATTTTAATTAAATTTTTAAATATTTCTTACTTTGCAATTACAACAAGAATCCTATTTTTGGGAGTTTTGATGGAGAGAAAAGTTTCACTAATCAAATCCTCACTAAACTCAAAGTCCTGAGTGATTCTCTTGAATGAACAATAAATGTCCGAAAGAAGACCGGGAGGCAAAAAGGGAACAGTGTACTTTAAATCTTCTTTGGGCAGCTTTCCCAAAAGTTTGTTTGATTTCTTAGAAAGAAGAGGGCTTATATATGTTACTTCCGAAGGTTGGTTAGGATTTGCTCTTCCTAAAAAATATTTTTATTATTTATTTTAAAATTTTTATAATTTTTCATTATTTTTGAATTACTTTTGAATTTATTTTAAATTTTTAAATTTAAATTTTATTTTATTTTTTACATTTAAATTTTATTTTATTTTAAAGTTTTTTAATTGAAAAAAAAAATTATTTAAAAAAAAATTATTTTTAAAAATATTATTTACATTTTTTATAATTTTAATTACTTTTTAAGTTCAATTTAAATTTAAATTTTACCTACAGGAAACATGATCCCTAAATAGACTAAGAGGGACTTGATGTATTCCATCACAACGTTCCCACTCTTGAGAAGATGGAAAGCCTTGAAAGATTTTTCTCTGATTGGAGGCCAAATTTCTTTCCATGAAACAGTTTGGTTCACCTTAATTGAAAAAAAAAAGAAAAATAAAAAATAAAAAATAAAAAATAAAAAATAAAAAATAAAAAATAAAAAATAAAAAATAAAAAATAANTATTTATTTTATTTATTTTATTTATTTTATTTATTTTATTTATTTTATTTATTTTATTTATTTTATTTATTTTATTCTATTTTATTTATTTTATTTATTTTATTTATTTTATTTATTTTTATTTCAATTTATTTTATTTTATAAATTTTATTTTAATATTTTTCATATTAATTTTTTTTTTTCTTTTGAGAAACAAAGAATGAAAATATCAACAAGAAAGAGATGCAATAAAATTTTTTTGTTAAAATCATAAATGATTATTTTATTTTTTATTTTTTTACTCAATTGTTATTTTTATTTACCTTTTAAAAACAAAGAATGATCAAATCCACGAGAAAAAGAGATGACATTATCGATGTTTATTTCCGTAAAACCATCACTTTGTTTCTTTAATCCATCCCATTTTCCACACCAATATAATTTTCCATCATCTTTTAAAATAATAAAAATTTGAAAAATTAATCAATCCCATTATTTATTGAAAAATAAAATTGCTAAATAAAAAAACGATTTTTTAAAATTGAACAAAATATGGATATTCCCTTTCCAAATAAAGAATTAGTCTTCTATTTAGACATCTTGGGAGTAAATGTTGATTTGCTTTCAACTGCCCTGGAAAAAACGATATAACTTCTATTGAATGTCTAATAAATATTGGAACATGCAAAATGAAGAAAAAATCAAGATTAAATTTGGGAATCATAAACACAATATACATAAAATATACTCATTTCAATCTATAGATTGGTATGATTGATTATTCATGCAATCAAAAATTATCGAAATTTTATTTAGATGTTTTATTTTGTTCAATTTTTTCAATTCAATTATTATCCCAAATTTTAAAAAATTGAAAAACAAAAAAAAAAAAATTGAAAAATAAAAAATGAATAAATTAAAAAACAAAAAAATAAAAAATAATTTTTTAAAAAATCTATACCTTCCAAACAAGATAAATTAATAAAATAATCAATAAATAAATTTTATAAAATAAATAGTAAATAATAAATAATAAATTATCAATATACTTTTTGAATAATAGTGAGTTTATAATAGGCAATAAATAAGAAATAAATACCTTTTTGAATAATGGTGAGTTGATAAGAAGCAAAAATTTGAGTAACATTTGAACAAATGAACGTAAATGTCAATAAATTTGTTTTATTGTCTTTTATTCCTATTTGCCCATATTCATTCCTCCCTTAATAAATAAAATTTAGTTAAAATAAAATACAAAAAATAACATTATTTTTGAACGATATTACCACATCCATACAAATTTCCATCATCTGGGATCATAGAATAAAAAGATAATAAAAAATAAAATAAATAAAAAATAATTAAATAAAAAATAAAATAACAATAAAAACAAAAAATAAGAAACAAAAATAAATAATAAAAGATAATAAAAAAAAAATCAAAAATAAAAAATCAATAAAAAAATTAAAATAAAGAGATTACTTTCCAAATAAAAAGAATTTTCATGTCCCAAAACAATAGATTTTATTTTGGGATTATTCATTATTTTAGTTGGTGTTTGGATATTAGTTGTATTTCCTGTTCCACATTGTCCAAAACAATTATATCCAAACGAATAAACATCCCCATTTCCTGAATAAAATAATTAATTCTTATTTAAATTTATATATTTTAAAAGATTCACCTTTCAAGAAAATATTGTGATGAGAAAAACAAGAAGTTGAGCTTTGTATCATTTTCAAATTCTTTTATTTGTTTTTTAAAAATAAAAATAAAATTAAATTGATTGTTATTTTGTAGTTTGCATTTTAATAATTTTGATTATCAATAATTTTGATAAAATAGAATTGTCAAAAGAATCTTTCATATCAAATATATTTGTTGCTCCCACTCAAAAATTAAAGATACTCATGAGATATAAAATATTATTGTTATTTGTATTTTGATCGAATAAAAATTTAAATAATGTCCATATTAATTTTATATTTGTGAAAGAGAGATTGTTTTTTCTAATTTTAAATTATTTGCAGTAATTGAAATATATATTTATATTTTGTCATTTTTAAAGAATATTTTACCTTTCAATTGATTCAAAATATCTTGATTTCAACCAAATATCCCTCTTTTGATTTTTTTTTTTTTTCAAAATATATTTATAAAAAATGAGAGATGAAGATTGTTCCTTTGAATTAATTCCATTTGGGATGATTAGGAAATATCCATATTTAATGAATAATCCATTGATAAACAGAGATTTGGAATGGATAGAGAAAAAGGAGAAATTGAACCAAGATATCATTTTGATAGGATCACCAAGACCATTGTTGAGGTTATATAAATTATAACACTGACAAATCAAACAAATATAAAATTTAGTGAATTTTATATTTTTTTCAAATTTGAATATATAACAAAGAATGTAATTTATGAATATCTATATAATTCCAATATAATATATAACTTTATCGAGCAAACAGTAAAAACCAAAATATTTTTCTTTCTAATTAAGATATGTTATTCTCGGGCATAATGAGAACCCACAAATTTTTTTTTTGTAAAATCATTTTGAATGCATTATAAAGATAAAGTGATTTCAATTATACAGTAATCACCATGATTTTAAGCATTATACTTGAAATGATCTGATATAAACAGAACTCAAAAATTTGATGCTAAGAAATTTCGAATAATTCAAGATTTTTGCAATTTTTAAAAAAAATATCACATATAACAAAGGATGTAATTTATGAATATCTATTAATTCTAATATAAGAATGAATGGATAGATAAATATGTTACTGGATCTTTTCATAATAATAAAATTTAATATAATTTAAATTGAATTCAATTTATAAAAGACATTTGGCATTTCTCTATTGTGAAATCAAAAAGAGGAAAGTAGAATACATTTCACTGACAAGAGATACCACAGAATCAGATCTCAAACAAAGAAGAGAAATAACCGAAAAAGGAACCTCCATATTTGTGGATCAATCCCTCATAAAAGCAGCCATTTGTGGGAGAGTACTGATAATAGAGGGGCTAGAAAAGTGTGAGAGAAACGTTCTTAACATCATAAACAATTTGCTTGAAAATAGGTTTTATATAAAATAAATTATTTATTAATTATTAATTATTAATTATTTTTTATAAGAGAAATGCAATTAGAAGATGGAAGATTTTTGGTATTTGTTTTTTGTTCCAAAATTTTTTTTTATTTTTCCATTTCTTTAATTCTTTAGATCCATCCTAATAGAGAAATAGATAACAATTCCAACAAGAGACTTGTTAAAGTGCACCCAAATTTTAGAGTAATTGCGATCGGAATACCATGTCCTCCTTTTTTTGGGAATCCTCTTGTAAATTTTTTTTTTTGAAATTTTTCAATCAAAATAAATTATTGAAACAAAGGACCCTCCATTAAGTAAATATTTTTATTTTAAAAATTTAATTATTCAAAAAAATAAAATTATTTTTTGAATAGGATCAAGATTTCAAGCTAGAAGAATTTATCCTATTTCTGCGAAGTTTTTTTACAATTTAATTCCTAGAATGTACAATAACATAGAAAGATCCCAATTGTCTAAATTGGTACAAGTTGTAGAATCTCTCAATATAATCATTGAATCACAATCCAAACAAGTTGGAATTGAGCGAATGCAAATTGCTTTTCATCACATTCCTCAAATTGGAGAAAGGGCAATATTGTCATGTGCGAGGTAAAAGAATTTTTTAATTTTTTTGAAATTTTTTTAATAATATTTAGATTGCTTGTTCTTTTTCCCAATTTGGATCTAATCAATGAGATTATTCCTGTAGTGTTTCCTTGGAAATTTGTTGTCCACCAAGAGTCACAAGATATTCTAAAACATCTTTTCGCAAGTTTTTCCGAACAACAAACAACACAGTAAACTATGATAAAGAAATTATTTTTTCTTTTAAAATTTTTAGTGAAAACTTTTATATGCTCAAATCATTCAAACATATTTCACCTTCATATAAACGCGTTGACATTAAATTTGAATATCAAAACGAAAAAATGGAAAAAATTAACACAAATTCAATCAATAATGTTCCTTCAGGATATTTCCGCTCTCAAAACGAAAATTTCTTTGAAATAAACACCATGATACCATACGAAAGTAGAATCATAACTTCAATGGTACAAAGTCATTGTTGTGGATTTGATTTGTTGATTTGTGGGATAAAGGGACAAGGAAAAACTTTCATTACAAGAATTTTTGCAAAAATATTGTCTTATGAAATTGTTGAAACTTTATTTCTTTACAAAGGTAAATTTATAAATTTATGAATTTATTTTTCAGTATTTTTAAATAAAAGATATGACTGCGAGGGACTTGCTTTTGAGAAGAACTACTGACGAAAATGGAAAAACAATTTGGAAAGAAACTCCACTCATCACTGCGATGAGAAAAGGGAGATTGGCTGTGTTGGATGGAATTGACAGGTCACTAAACAATTTATTTTTTTTATTTTTATTTTAAAATTATTCTTATTTTCAAAAAAGAATTGACAGAATGACTCTCCCTATTTTGTTTCGTTTGATAGAAGTAAAAATTAAATTTCAACATTGTTATAAATTAATTTTTAAAAAGGATAGGGAGATTAACCTATTTGATGGAACATTGTTTGTTAACTCAGAAAAATACAAACATCTTCAAATCAAATATGGAGACAAATGGAAGCAGGAATTCACAAATAGAAAGATAGAAATGATACACCCTTCTTTTAGGATCATAGCTACTGCTGCACCACCAAAAAGAGAAACCCCATGGCTTACACATCAAGTGATGCATTTGTTCCACTTCTTTGATTTATCAAACTTTTCTTCAAATTATTTGAACAAAACAAATAATGAGGACAAAAAAGAGTTGCATATTTCCTCCATTCTTTCAAAATTATGTCCAAATCTCGAAAAAGAAACAATTCAAAAGCTCACAAGATTTTACTTGGTTATTCAAAAACTTTCAGGAGATGAGAGTTCCACCATCACAAACTCTATTTCTTTGAGAGCTTTGATTAGAGTGGCCACATTTTGCGAGAAACATGGAAGCGATTATCTATATGGTACTCTAATCAGGTCATTGATGTTGGGATACATGACACCTATGACGCGTGAATTAATTGTTTCTCAATTGAAAATTCTGGATATTCAGCCTTCTGAAAAAGACTATTCAGTTGAGATCAAGGAGATTTCTTACGAAAATGGTGATTTTGTTAGGATTGGAGATACTGTTGCTCCTCTATATTATCCTAACGAGCCTGCTTTGGTTCCTGACATTGTTTTTTACAATATCCCCAAACACTCCCAAATTTTAGAACTAATGTTGAAAGACTTTTTGCTTGGAGAACATCTTCTTTTGATCGGAAGCCAAGTAAAATTTAATTTTAATTATTTTATTTTTTAAATTCCATTTTTTCAAAGGGAGTTGGAAAAAATAAACTCTGTGATAAATTTTTGCAAATTATGAGAATAGAAAGAGAATACATTCAATTGGTAAAAAAAAATTTCCTTTTTTCGATTTTTTAAATTTGATTTAAAAAACAGCATAGAGACACCACTGTTTCTAGCCTTTCTTTGACTCCTTCTCTAGATCAAGGTATAATTAAATTTGATGATTCTCCATTAGTCAGAGCAATGCTTAAAGGACGGTAAGTTTCAAAATATTTATAATTATTATTAAAAAATATTTAGTGTTTTAGTGGTTGATGAAGCAGATAAAGCACCCACTGAAGTAAATTTTAATATTTTTTTTTTAATTAAAATTTTTTTATTTGAATCTTTTTTTTAGGTAGTTGTAATTTTGAAATCATTATTGGATGATGGAGAAATAGAATTGATCGATGGAAGAAAATTTGTCACTCCAAAATCTACTTTGTATCATTTGGAAAATCTTCCTGAATATTGCGTCCGTATTTCAAAGGGTTTTAGAATATTTTCATTGGCTGTAATTTCTTCAAATTAATTTTTTAAATTAATTTTTTTAATTAATTTTTTTAATTAAAAATTAGAATAGACCTGGATACCCTTTTTTAGGAAATGATTTCTTCGGACAAATGGGAGATGTTTTTGCATGTCATATTGTTGATAATCCACCAAAAGAATCAGAAATACATCTTTTGAGATCTTATGCACCTAATGTACCCATAAGTATTTTGAAGAGAATAACAAACGCTTTTTCGGAACTTAGGTCCCTTAGCGATGATGGATTATTATCTTATCCATACAGTACTAGAGAATGTGTTGCTATTGTTAAACATCTTGAAAAATATCCAAATGATCCTTTGTCTGATGGTAAAATACCTATTCTTATTTTCTGATTTTAAATAAATCATTTTTATTTAATTTTAATAAAAGTATTGGACAACGTTCTTAGTTTTGACAGTTTTGATGTAGAACTCCAAAAAACATTATTTGAAATATTCATGAAGCATGGAATACCAATTTCCAACCAACTTCTATCAAAGATTGCCTCCACATCAAATTTATCCGAAGAAAACAAAAATTGTGAATCTTTGTTGAGTGGAATGATACTTCTACCAAAGCCTTTCACCATTTTGGAAACTTCTTCCTTCACTGAAAAAAAGAAATTGAAAAAAATCAAAATTCCTTCTCATTTGTATCCTTTAAACTTGATTTTGGACGAAAACGATGTGCTTCCTATTAGTCATCAATCACAACATGATTCAAAGTTTTCAGAAGAAAAGAGATCTTTTTTCATACAAAAAGAACTTGTATTTGGGTTTCCTGTCTCAATGAGAATGTCCCCTTTTGAAAAAAACAAATTGTTTGTGCTCACCATCTCCCCCTTTGACATATATGTTCTCGATCTCGATGATCCACTTCTCCCAACTAAGAAAATGAATTTAACTTGCCAAATAGTGAATCATTGCCATACTGAATCATTCGAACCCTTTCCTTCTTTTATATTCTTCAAAAACTTCATCTTGGTTCTCGTTTCTCAATTTTCTTCTTTGATAATAATCGATCATTTCACTTTCACTGTTTTGAATGTTTTGAATGTTCCTTTGTTTAACAAAGATTTGAACATGAACAATGAATACAAAGATGTGAAAGAAAGACTCTCTTTTGTTGACAATGGTTATCATCAGGAGAATAAATTCATTCTTATTTCTTCTTTAAACGGAAACAGCATTTCTATTCTCAGTCACACTGATGATCAATTCTATTTCTCAACTTCTAATTTACCAAATGGAAACACAATATTATCAATTACTGTTATTCAACCAAACCAGCTCTTATTACAAGCTCACGATTCCAAATTCAAATCAACTTTTCAGTACATCTCCAAATTTGATTTCAAATCAGACTTTTCCCTTCAAAAAATTTCATTTAAACTAATAGAAATAAATTCCATTGATACAACAACAGAATTACCCTCTAATAACAATAATTTGCAACTCCATCAATTCGTGTCATCCGTTCCCGAACTCAACAAACTCTCTTCTTCAATAAAAATAAGTAATAATGTTCCGAGAAACGAAAACCAAAACTTCCACATCTTCGTACCTCACAAAAAAACTTCCAACATTGCAGCAAACATATGGTTTGGAGTATTTGATCCACCAAAGTCAAAAATGTATCACGACCAGATCTACGAACAAACAACTGTAATCGAAAACATCAACGACAACGAAAAAAACAAAAGTTTCATCAATCTTTCTCTGTACATGAAATTGTCCAACCTCTTATGTGTTGTATCTCAAAATGAGAATGAAATTTTCATCAAAGTTTATGATTTCTCATCTTCGGAAATTAAAACTCGAAAAATATTGTTAGCCCAGAAATTTGGAGAGATATCTTCACGCAAAAGTTTTAGAAGTACTTCCAATGAACAAAGAGATAATTTTTTGAATGTAAGAAACAAACTTCCTTTCGTCACTTTGCTCGAAGAGTCTAAGAGTGGGTCTTTGCTTCTATTGCACGAGGATGGAACTTTCAGGGAGTTTGAGCTCAGGAGAAATGTTTTGAAGAGAGAGGAGAAGGAATGGAAGAAGATGTTGGGTGTTTCAATCAAAGATGAAGAAACAAAACTTAACAATTTTTTTAATGGTAAATTTAATTTTTTTTAAAAAAAATTAATTTTTTAATTTTTAATTTATTAAAATGCTTTTTTTATAAAATCATGATTTAATTTATTTTCATTTATTTTTTAAAGAAAAAGACAATTTTCCAAACAAAGGAGAACCAAATGGACAAGGTGTTCAAGAAGGAGGAAGTGGAGAAGGATCTGGTGGAAGTGGAGAAGGGACAGGAGGAAGTGGGGGATCTTCATCACTAATGAATAACTTTGAATTCAATTTTGAAGATGACAATGTAAAAATAATTATTTTTTATTATTTTTTAAAAAAATTATTTTTAATTTATATAAAATAATTTTATTTAATTTTATTTTATTTTATTTTTATTTATTTTTATTATTTTTCAGAAAGGATTAGTTGGTCTGGAAGAGGGAGGTGAAGAATTTGGTGAAGAAGAAAGTGAAAGAGTGCTGCAACTAGCCCTAGAAAAAGCAAGAAACGCAACCAAAAAAAATTTGTGTGATTCCAACCAATCTGTAAAAAAAAATAATAATTACTTTAAAAATTAAATTTAATAAAAATAAAAAATAAAAAATAAAAAATAAAAAATAAAAAATAAAAAATAAAAATAAAAAATAAAAAATAAAAAATAAAAAATAAAAAATAAAAAATAAAAAATAAAAAATAAAAAATAAAAAATAAAAATAAAATTAATAATTAATAAAGGTTGGATTGACAATGGACCATTATTCTAAACTATACAACGTAGTATCCAATGAAATATCACAACTAAGAAAAATACTGGAATTCGCCTCTGCAAACGAGAAATCGAGAGTTTGGCTGAAAAATCAGACTAGTGGCGAAATAGACGAAAATTTGTTGATTGACGCTTACTTGGGAACGAAAAATATTTATAAGAAGAGGGGTTCTGAAGATCCAATTTTCAACGAAATTTTGATTCCTAAAAGAATTTGTTTTGTTATTGATGTTTCTAGTTCTATGTCTAAAATGGTAAAATAAAAAAAAATAAAAATAAAAATAAAAAATAAAAAATAAAAAAAATAAAAAAAAATAAAAAAAAATAAAAAAAAATTTTTAGAATGGAAATGATAGAAGGTAAATAATTTTAGGATTTTTTTTAAAGAAAATAATCACTATTATTAATCAGACTGGATAGAATGGTTGCCACTACTTTGATGTTGATGGAATCGTTTCAAGGGTTTCAACACAAATTTGACTATTGCATCATTGGACACGATGGAGAATCTGCTAACATACCTTTCGTCTCATTTGGAAAACCTCCAAAAACCAAAGAAGAAAGATTAAAAATAATAGATAAGATTTATTGGAATGTATAAAAAAAAAATTTAATTACACAAAAAATAATATTTTAATTTAAAAAATTTTTTTAAAATTTTTTTATTATTTTATACAGGCTGCATTCTGTCAAACTGGAGATAACACTTTGTCTTGTGCACAAATTGCAATCAAAAATGTTCTCAAGGAAGCAGCAGACGATTACTTTGTTTTCCTTATTTCAGATGCAAACTTGGCATCATACGGAATAAACTCTACCAATCTAAAGAAAATTTTGTTTAGTGAAGTCAAAGTGAAGAGTTATGCTTTCTTTATTGCAGGAGGACGTGAAGCACTGAGAATAGTAAGCGATTTGCCTCCCAACAGCTCCTTTTTAATAACAGATACTAAAAAGATGCCATCCATCTTCAAAAACATATTTTCAAATGTCATTTTATCAAATTCAAAATCAAATTTATAATTATAATTAAAAAAAATATTAAATAAAAAAATAAATAAAAATTTTCATTTAATTAAATTAATCTTTGAATCAATTTTTCAACGAGATGTTGACTTTTGAAATAAATTTGATTCTTGTCCAAAGGAGGGGTAGTGCTGACGTAAAAAGAAACTTCCTCTTCGGATGTGCAAACGTTCAAGTCGTAAACGATAGAAGCAAAGTCTCCTTCACAATTAGGTGTTTGGAAATATTTCAAAAGTACCTGGGTATCTTGAACAATCAAAACTGTGCTTGTATTGAATATTTCCTAAAAAAAAAAAATAATTTAAAATAAAATAAAATTAATAATATAAAAATAATTAAAAACAAAAAAATTTAAAAAAATCGAAATTAAAAATATAAAGAAATACAATGAAAGAATAATATAAAGAGACAAAACAAAAAAATTTAAAATTTTGAAAAAAAAATATACACAAATTATAAAAATAAAATAAAAAATCCTTTTTACATTACAAACTCCATCAGCAAAAGTAGTACTAATCTAAAAAATAAAAGCAACCAAAAATAAATTTAAATTATTTAAAGTTAACATCATTCGTTTTTTACACTCAATCCTTGACAAGTGGAGTCGTTTGTGTAGACAGTGTAATACACCAACTGACTTTCTGTCAAGTTCAATGAAAGAGAGATGTTTCCAACAGATGTACATTGTCCCAAATTAAAACTGTATCTATCAACAGGGATTCCTGAATGAATGAAATTAACAATAATATTAATAATTTATTTCTCTGAAAAAAAAAAAAATTATATTTGCCTGTACAATCAGATGTGTTCCATGTTTGATATGTAATTTGATTGGTATTTACTAAATCAACTTTTTGTGATACTCCTTCTAATAACATGCATGTGCTGCACAAATAAATTATCGTTTTATAAAAATATGTACGTTATAAAATATTATATTAAACATATTCTTTTTTTTTACCTCAATGGGAAATTACCACATACTCCATATCCCTTTAATATTATTAATTATAATTGTTTATTCTTCAAATAAAAGTGATATATTTTTTATTACTAGGCATTGTGTTGAGTTTTGATATTCGCAATATCTCAAATTTTTGTCTTGCATATAGATGAATGGCAAGAATGAAAGTATAAATACGAAAAGGATTGTTCTCATTTTTTTTTTAAAAATAATTACATATTATTTTGTAATCAAATTTTTCTTTAAAATTTCTCTTAAAAATTTGGAAACAAAATTACAATCCAATTCTTTCTCCTTTGGAAAATGAATCCTTCCATTTTGAAAAACCTAATCTTTCTCCAAATAAATTTCAATGTAATTTGAAATTTCTTTAAAATTTTTATTTTAAATAATATTAAAATTTGTTTTTGATTAAGGAAGATATTATCATTCTCCTTCATTATTTCATTCATTTCTTTCTTTGATAAAATCTGCTTTGCTTTTTTTTTTTATTTTTTATTGAATTTTTAAATTTGATTTTAATGTGTTTTTTTTATTTACATTTCTTTCAAAGAAATAAAAGGGAATTTATATTTTGAATTTGTCTTTTTTTTTCACAACAATTCAATCGAACAGAAAACAAGAATCCTCTCAGTTGAGCTCGTTGGACATGGAAGAAAAGCCAGAACCCAAAAAACCCTTCTCACTAGGATTGACGAGATTAGGCTGGATCTTAAGATTGCTTTCATCAATCTTTTCAACGTTGACATTGCCGTCAAAGATAACAAAATTATCTTTGACATAAAGTTGATCATTTGCAACGTGATCATTAGTTCCATCGATGTCGAGGACAATTTTGATTTGAGGAAGATTGACAGGCGGAAATTTAAAGTCCTCTTGGAAGTATTGGATGAGCTGGTTTGCGTCGGTGGGCTTGAAGATCTGGCTTTCGAGGATGAGGCTCTCGTTGGCCCTGGTGAAGTAGTTCTCCAAGTAGGATTTTTCGTTGTTGTCTTTGACTCGTTTGCAGACGTAGGCCAATGCTACCAAATCATCTCTAAATGATGGTGTCTTTGATTTTGATTCTAAAAAAATGAAATAAAAAATAAAAATGAAAAAAATAAATAATTCTTTTTAAAAAAAATAGAAAAAAAATAAAAGATTAATAAAATGAAATGAAAACAAAATTAAAATTAAAAAACTGTTTAAATAAATAAAATAAAAATCAAATAAATTAAAAAAATAAAATAATTTAAAAATAAATGAAATAAATCCATAAATATTTTTGTTACTTGTATTAACCACAACATTATCAGAGGGTTGTATTTTGTCGATTTGAATCACCGAACTGTAATCTCCCACGAAGAAGCTCTCAGAAGTAGGATCGAAAAAGATGTTTCGAACATTGATTGTCTGATGAATGAGCTGGTTGGAATGCAAAACGGATAAAGTGAAAAGAATGGATTTATAAAGGTTGTTCAGTCGATCTTTAATGCTAAAATCCAAATCTAAGATGGAAACAGTGTTTGGAGAAACGTAGAAACACAGAAACGGTTGTTTGAAGAAGCAGAAAGATGGAAACAAGTTTGAAATCAGGTTTTCATTAGAGTTTGCGTTTTTGATGTTACTATTTTCAGTTTTCTTTAAAAAAATTGTTAATTTTATTTTTTTATTTTATAAATTTTTTATTTTTATTTTTATTTTGAAGTTTATTTTTTATTTGGATATTTTTTTTAATTTTAAAGTAGATCAAGTTTATGTCCTATCAGGAATAGGATGAAAGCAGTTAAAAGCTGCAAAACAAACCCATAGTTTTTTAATTTTGTTTCCAAAAAGGAATAAGCAAAAGAGAGAATATATAATTAAACAATTTTTTTTTCAGAAAAAAAATGATAAATAGGTTTGTCTGGATTCTTGGAAATTTTTTCTCTCTTTTCAAATCTAAATTTAACAAATTGCTATGCTTCGACATTTGTTTCGGGAAGTTCTAGTGTTGGATCATTGGTAAAATAATTTTGATAAAATATTTTGAAATTTTTATTTTTATTTTTATTTTTATTTTTAGTTTGGGTCAATGAACAAAATACCAAACATAACAAATGTGTTTTACGATAATGTAAAGGCAGGAAATAGCACAATAGGATTAGGGTTGAATTGTTCTAATCTCTTTGAAAAAATAGTTTCTATTTTCCCACAAAACACAATATGGGGAAACGACAGATTGATTATTGAATCTGATTATTCTCCTGGTATTTTAGATTGTCATGGTAAAAAAACTTTCAAAAAATGAAATTAAATACTTAAAAATTATTTTAGATTCAACCTTTGCACCTACAATAGCTCCCATTCCGACTACATCCCCGACTACATCCCCAACTTCGTAAATTTTTATTCATAAAAAATTCACAAAGAATAAGTTTTATTTTTAAAAATAGATCCAAAGCTTCTTTAATTACTGCTTCTCTGTTTCTCATTCTTACTTTTCTTCTTTTTGTTTAAACTTGAATTAAAATAAATTTTTAATTTTTTCATTTAATTAAGAATATATAAAAAAAACTGGTCTGGATATTGAGATTTGGGAGATATTATGGATGAATTGAAAATCATCTCTAAATGAGAGCTGTTTCGGATATCAAATATCAATATTTAAAAATGCCATTGCATTCCATAATTTTTTATATATTGATGGGATATTGTTGTAATAGTGCACAATATGTGTTTCGGATGATAATAAATGAATAATTCTGTTCAATTAAAATATAATTGAGAATATATAAAAAAAACTG
>JAMYWO010000228.1:40025-58689 GCA_024220525.1 Cochliopodium minus
CTTTTCAAACACAACACAAACACTTTTACTCTATCTTTAAATTCTTTTGGAAAATATTTGTGTTCTCCTGGAGACCAATCCTAGTAAAATGTAAAATAAAAATAAAAATAAAAATAAAAATAAAAATAATAATAAAAATAAAGAATTTTTGTACAGACGAAAGAAGATTGTTTTGAATCAATTTGATATCATCAAACTCAAGTTTGCAAGCAATATTTTTGTTACTTGTATTTCCAAATCCTAATTGATAATGTCCTCCATATCCACAAAAAAATATTTCTTTATTTCCTAACAATAAAAAATAATGAAATAAAATAAACATAAATAAAATTAACAAGAATATTTTACTGTTAACAAAAACAGAATGATAAAATCCAGTTGTAATGAAAGAAATATTTTGGAGATTAATTTTTGTAAAAGAAGAATAATCATTGTTATTATTTCCCAATCCAAGCTGTCCATAATAATTATTTCCACTTCCATAAACTTCTCCATCCCCTAAAAAATGAAATATTTTTTATTAATAAATTATCTTTTGAATTATTATTTTATTTATCAAATTTATTTTATTTTTTATGTTTATTCGTTTTATTTTATTTTATTTTTTACAAATTTTTTTTATTTTTTATTTTTTTTTTATGTTAATAAAGTTATTTCAGTTTTTTTTACTTGTTAAAATGAAAGTGAAATAGTTTCCACCACAATGAACAGAAGAAATGTTTGGAAAAGAGTTTATTGTTTGAATTTCAAATGTATTCTCATAATTTCCTATTCCTAATTCTCCATAATAATTGATTCCAAAACATTTCAAAATTGTATTTCCTTTTTCTTCTCCTTTTTTATTTTTATTTATCAAATTTTATTTACTTATTTTATATTATTTATTTCATTTTAAATATATTTTTTGATTTATTTTACGAGTTAAAATGAAAGAAGAATAATGATATCCACAAGAAACAGAAAGAATATTTAGATCTGTTAATAAAAGACGAGGAACATCTACAACTCTTACTTTTTGTTGAAATCCACACTGTCCATAATTATTATTTCCCATCACCCATACTTCTCCATTTTCTTTTTTTTTTTTTTTTATTTTTTGTTTTTATTAATTTCTAATTTATTTTTATTATATTCATTTTTTTGTTAATATTTTTTTAAAATTTTCCTGTTTAAATTTTTTATTTTTTTATTTTTTATTTTTTAAATTTGTTTTTTTTTTTATAAATTTTGTTTTATTATTAATTATTTTTGATTTTATTATTTTTTTTGATTTTTTGTTTACTTTTTAAAAACAAAACATGATCACGCCCACAAGAAAAAGAGATGACATCATCAATGTTTATTTCTGTAAAACCATCACTTTCAATATTTATTCCATTCCAATATCCACACCAATATATTTTCCAATCATCTAAAAAATAAATATATTAATAAAAATAATAAATTAATAAATGAATGAAAAAAAAAAAAAATCACAAATAAAAATAAAAATGAAAAAATTTTAAAAAATGATAAATTAATAAAGAAAAATAAAATAAAAAATATTTAAACAAAAATTCAAAAAAATCTAAAATGAACAATTTGTTATGTTTAATTTAAAAAAAAAAATAAAAAATATAAAATACTTAAAAATTAATGAATTTAATTAAGTTACCTTTTTGAATAATGGTGAGTATGTCAGAAGCAAAAATTTGAGTAACATTTGAAGAAATGAATGTAAATGTTAATAAATTTGTTTTATTATTTTTTATTCCTAATTGTCCACTTTCATTCCTCCCTTAATAAATAAAATTTAAATAAATAAAAAACAAAAAATAATAACATTATTTTAAAATGAGATTACCACATCCATACAAATTTCCATCATCTAGGATCAGGAAATAAAATTAAAAATAAATAAAATTAGATATAAGAATAATAAAAAATTAAAGCTTATAATAATAAAAATAAAATTAAGATTTGATGGAATGAAAATAAAATGAAGAATAAATAAAATGAATAAAATAAAATAAAATCAACCAAAATAAAATTACTTTCCAAATAAAAATAAATAAGAATAAAAAGAAAAAATAATTTATAAATGAAATTTAATTAAATAAATTTAATAAATTACTTTCCAAATAAAAAGAATTTTCATGTCCCAAAACAACAGATTTTATTTTATTATTATTCATTATTTTGGTAGGTGTTTGGACATTAGTTGCATTTCCTGTTCCACATTGTCCAAATCTATTATTTCCAAATGAATATAAATCTCCATTTCCTGCATTAAAATAATTAATTTTTTTTTACATTTTAATATATTTTGAAAGATTCACCTTTCAAGAAAATATTGTGATGAGAAAAACAAGAAGTTGAGTTTTGTTTCATTTTTGGAATCCTTTCTAATAAATTTTTTGATAAGAAGATGTACACTAACTTGGAACCCAAATAGTAGATATGTTTCATTTTAAAAGATTCAAAAGGGATTTAAAAATGAGTCTTAAAAAAAAACAAACAATAATTTTAATAATAGAAGAAAATGTTTTTGGAGATATAAAGTCAAATTTACAACGATGTAAAATTATTTTCATTAAGATTCCAATAAAAATGAAAAAAAAAAAACAATTTTGTATATTTTTAACTCCAATTTCGATGTTTGATTTTTATCGTGCTAAAAATATGTTATTCTGGGTACATTAGCAACCCAAAATGTTTTGAATATGATTAGTTTTTGCATTATGATGAATGTATAAAGATAATAGGATAACATATAAAAAATGAAAGATACTCATGAGATATAGAATATTATTGTTTGTATTTGATCAATTTAAAAGATTATAACTTATAAAGCAAAGTTCTTTTTTGGATTTTTATATTTTTAAAAAAAAAGAACAATAAAAAATCTCTAAGCTATTTTTTTGAAATTATATGGGCACAAAGATTGATTCTTTTTGGTGCATTGGGTAGATTATTTACATAATAGGAATAATTTTGATATACTTCACAAATATATGAAGATTTATTTTTTAAATAATCAAATATCACTTTAAAACATTCAATTTAACAAAAAAAAATGTTCGATTCTTATGAGCACCATACCTCCTAATTTGAGATTTACTTGGACTCATTTATCAATAAACAATATAAATTGGAATATAAAAAAAAAAGCAAAAGGCACGATAACCAAAAACATTTCATCCTTATCCATTCCTACAATTGATGGATTATAAGAATTAGAATTATATCATCTTCGGTTTTGATTTTAAATTCATTATATAGCTGATAATATAGAAATATATCACCAAATTTCCTCAGATGCATAACACATGAAAGAATCTGAGAGTATGGATAGATAACTGATAATCCATTCAATATATGAAAATATAAAATTCGATTTCATTGATTGTAATAAAATATATTATATTTTGTCATTTTTAAAGAATATTTTACCTTTCAATTGATTCAAATATCTTGATTTCAACCAACGTTTAGTTTTTTTTTTTTTTTTCAAAATACAAGAAATTTTATGGTTGACGAGATTTATTCTTTTATTCTTTTCTCTTTTTCGCTATCCTTCTCTCCTTTATCAGTGGTTTTTTTCTTTGGAGATTTTCTAGGATTTGGGATTTGTTTTTGTCTGGACAATTTTTGATTCATCAAAAGAAAAATTAATATCCTAAAATTAGATAAGAATCAAAAAAAGAAAATAATCCTGTTTTGAAATATCAGATGATGGGTAATTTTTTGTTTTTTAATTATCTTTTTATTTATTTTTTTAATTTTATTTTTTATCTTTTCAATTGTAAATATTTTTTTTTTTTTTTGATTTAATTTATATTTAATTTATCAAATATAAAGGTTGGTATGTTCATTCTTGTAGTAAAATAACTTACAAAGCAAGTTTTGAGGTTTTATTTTATTAAAATAATTTTATTTTGAATGGTTTTTTTATTTTAAAAAATATTATTTGAAATGTTTTTTTTAGCCCATTGAAATGTTGTGCCATGTAAAAAAAATTTCTTTTTTTTTTAATTAAGTTCTTTTTTAATTTTAATCAAATAATTTTATTTTTCATTTAGATCACTTTACAATGGAATGGATTCAAAGAATGCAAACACTTGTTGGACGATAAAAACAATTTGAGGATTATTTGAAATGATGACTTTCCAAACGGAAGATAAAATCATTCTAACTTAATTTGAACAATATCATCACAGCTTACAGTGGAACAATGTTCAAGTTTTCTGTAAAAACAAAAATATAAATTTATTTTTTTTTTTATTTTTTTTTTTTATTTTTTATTTTTTTTTGTTTTTCAAATTTTATTTTTTTTTATTATAGCAATCTTCGATTGTTTGTGGTGATGAATTTGTTTTCCAATTTGAACCCCTTTGAGAAATTAAGTTTACTATGTATCTGAAGAACTTTCCAAAATTTTGGTTTTACACATTAGCTAAAAATAAAAATAAAAACTAAAAAAAAGATTAAAAATTAGAAATTAATTTGAATTTATTTAAATGTTTTTTAGTAAATCAGAAAAATTATTGTTGGAATTGTTTGAATTATTTTTTTTGATTTTTTTGGCCCAATTAGATGACAAGGGAGTGACAGGAGGTTTAGGAACGAATTTGTCAACTGACTTTTCGCTGCTGTCGTTGATGGAGTTTCTGGGTGAGATCACTGTTTCTGAATCTCCTCAGAAGGTTTTCTTTGGAGATGGGTGGACTCTTAATCTAAAAAAAAAATTTATTTTAATATTATGATTTTTTTATTTTTATTTTTTGTTTTTATTGTTTTTATTATTTTTATTATTTTTATTATTATTATTTTTATTTTATTATTATAATTTTATTTTACATTTGCCAACCTGATTCTTTCTTCTTCTTCTGTTAAAGGTCTAGTAGATGAGAAGGGAGAAATAGGAGTGGTGGATCTATTGTCTTTGTTAGCAAAGTTGCTTTAAAATAAAATAATCAATAATTTTTTTAATTTAATTTTACTTGTTACTATAGCGATTGCTTCTGTTGAAACTCAAAGGAGAAGCTACAGTTTTTTTGTTTTGTATGAGATTATCGTTGACAGAAGAATGGTGATTGGAAGAAGAGGAAGACTTTTCGTTGTTGTTGAAAGATTTGTTCTGATTGAAATTTCTTTTGAATCTCCGAAAAGAAAGCCTCCTCGATTACTATTATTTCCGCTGTTGTTGTTCACAGAGGGGTTTTTGTTTGGTTCTTCGTATTTTTCTTTTGAGATGAATATCTATCGATTCGTTGTTAAATTTTGAAGAGTAACTGTTGTTTCTGTATATTTTGAATTAAAATAAAATTATCAAATTAAAAGAAATGTAAATTCAATTTTAAATTTCATTTAATTAAAAAATAAAAATTAATATTTTGGTGATAAAGGATTTTGATGAGTTATGGGTATCCCTTCCTATTGATAATATCAATCAAATATAAATATCAATTATATTTCCCGCCATGAAAAATATAACTGAATTATAAAATAAAAAATTTAAAATTTACCCACTTCCAGAACTCATTCTTCCATCTTTCTTATCCTCATTATCTATCTGGATTGCCTTATGATATAAATCGGTAATTTTCCTCTTGGAATTTTTGAGTGAGTTGTTTTCATCCCTCAATTGAGACTCCATCTTCTGCAAAGTCTTTAACTCCTCATTCATATTTTGTATCTTGTTGCTTAATTGTTCCAATTTGGAGCGATATTCTTTCATTGTGTTTTGCCTTTCGTTTAATTTCCTCATTTGCCTCCTTCTCCATTTTCCTATGCATATCCCAGAATTCATTGTCTCTTGAGATATCGAAGACTGTTGTAGTGAGATATGAGTTTATTTATTTATATATTGGTTTAATGGAATGATAATGAAGATATGATCGATATATGAAATTTTTTTTATAAACTTTATCTGAGCAAACAGCAAAAACCAAGAATCGCATCGAAATTAAAACAAAAAATAAAATATTTTTCTTTCTAATTGAGATATGTTATTCTCGGGCATAATGAGCATCCACAAAATTTTTTTTTGTAAAATCATTTTAATGCATTATAAAGATAAACTGATTTCAATTATACAGTTATCACCATGATTTTAAGCATTATCCTTTAATGATCTGATATAAACAGAACTCAAAAATTAGATGCTAAGAAATTTCGAATAATTCAAGATTTTTGCAATTTTAATAAAATTATAAATTATATTAATTGATTATTATAATTTATTTAATATTTCCAAATTTAATTTCAACATTTTTTTTTTAAAAGGTTTTGAAGGAAAAAAATCAAGAAGAGATCATAGAAACATACATCGAATTCAGCACCATATTTTTCCAACAAGTCGACTGGATATGGAGGGCCAATCTATACTTGGAAAGGTAAATTTTTTTTCTTTTATTTAGAATACGCCATCTTTTTTTGTTTTTAAAATTTAATGTTGTTCTTGGAAAATAAAGGTATCACATCCCAAGAGAAAACATCCCTAAAATTAGAGAGGTAAACCAAGAAGAAAAAACAATCATAAAAAGAATTTTTTAAATTAAAAGATAAATGTGAATTAAAATAAACAAAAAATAAAAAACTCAAAATAAAATAAAAATAAAAATAATTATTTTTTTTTTTTCAGTATGGTTTCTCGGTATGGAGGATAAATTGTTTCCCGCAAGTTAGCAAACTGATCAAGGACAAACTGCTCAAAAATGAGTTGGATGAGAAATTGTTGGAGGTTCTCAGCAAGGAAGTGGGCCTCTTCCTCATGGACGAGGTGTACAACAAAACAAACAACATGGACATTGACTATGTCAAAATTTTATTGTTGAAAAAAGCAGATGTAAACATGACTGAGTTAAGTGATCAAGTTCTTTATGGTACTTTTTAAAAAAAAATTTTCATTTTATTTTTTGTTTCATTGTTTTATTTTTTATTTTTTTTATTTTTTTATTTTTTTATTTTTTTATTTTTTTATTTTTTTATTTTTTAATTTTTTAATTTTTTTATTTTTTTTTATTTATATTTTTATTTTTATTTTTAAAATTATAAATTCTTTATTTTTTTTTTATTTCGTTTGGAAGGAAAAAACACTTTCTTGCATTTGTATTTGGAAAAGGATTATTGCACAAATTTAAATTTCGAGATCATAAAAATTGTAACGGAAAACAAGACTTTCAATCCCAATCTCGCTAACCATTCGTTTCATTTTTTTTTTTCTTACTTTAAGTTTTTATTTCATTTTATTTATTTTTTATTTTTATTTTTCAATTTTTTAGAGGGGATACAATTATGCATAAGGCGCTTCGCAGAAATTTACCATGTGACATCATAAAACTGTTTATTGATAAAAAATCCAATTTGAACGTCCCCAACATTGCCATTCTCACTCCCTTGCACGTTGCGGCTTCTAATGATAACAGTCTCGAAGTTATGTAAGAAAAAAAATGACTATTAAGTATTGATATTTAATTTAGGATTTAAATAAACAAACTTTAAAATGAAATAAATTAAAAAATCATAAAAAATAATTATAAAATCAATTAAAAATATTTTTTTAAATTGATCAATTTAACTTCAAATGTTTTTTTTAATTCTTATAACCATCTTTTTTTTTTCTAAACTTCTCTATTTATAGAAAACTTTTGATAGAAAACAAGGCATTTTTAAACCCAAAGTTGGAAGTAGCATCGACGAATTCATTCCAATTATCTCCCCTCATCTTCGCCCTCACCAATGAGACTCCTAACCTGGAAGTGATCAAATTCTTCATGAACCATCCCCTCACCACCTCGAAAGGCATCTTTTCCCAATACATTCATCGTATTGAACGTTCCACAGTGAACGAGGAAGTTTTGAGGTTAATATTTGAGCATAAAAGCAAATTTTATGAGGGTTACAATAACATCTCTTTGTTTGATGTTATTTTAAAAAAGGATATCCCCACGATTTTCTTTTTTCTTTTGTCTTATGGACTACCTTTTAATGTTCAAAGCCTCATTGCCAAATCGGTTGACAGCAACTCTGATTGTATCAAACTTTTGAATTCTTACGTGGAGAAGGGTTCTGTTTGGGACAAGTCTTTTCACCATCGCTTCCCTTCTCTTTTCCGCACTGTTGTTGACACTTTTATCACTTGTTTTCATTTGAAGAAAAAAGAAGGAGTTTTGTTTATCCCAAAACCTGTTCTCCTTCATATCATTTTCTTTTATTCTCGTTTTGATCAATTTGATGAATCTTATTAAAATCTTTAAATTTTTCATTGGTGAAATTCAAATTGATGAAAATGAGTTTTGAAATTCTTTATATTTCCATCATTTTTCTCAGAAGATTGAAGAAAGAATTCTGAATTATCAAATAATTTAAATAAAAAAAATGAAATGGAATTATCCTTTGGAAGAAATTATGTTCCAATTGAAAATCTCCAATTATGAAAGGATCAATTCGGGAAGGATAAATTGGTGTTACAAGGGAAATAGAAATGATCAAGCCGTATTCATCAAGCTTAATCTTGTGGGAGACAATCTGGAGAGCGAAAGACGATCATTGGAGTTGATGAAAGCAAATGGGATGAATGTTCCTCAAGTCATTGAATGTGGATTTCTCAATCTGTATGATATAAACTATTATTTTATTATTATGGAGTTTATCAATGCAGATATAGTACATGACAAGATGTCTGGATCCAAATTGAAGGAGGAATTGTTGAAATTGCATTCGAATGTTGGCAAGGCATATGGGAATGAATATGACACTTATTCGGGGTTGGATAAGATGTCCAACAAATGGAATGAGGATTGGGCTTTATTCTTCAGAAATAACAGATGGAAGATTTTGATTGATAAATTGCTGGAATATCACTTGGAAAAGAATAATTTCAAATTTTTTGAGGATTATACAATGATGTTGAAGATCTACGATATAATTCCTTTAATTTTCGAAAAAGATACTGTAAGAATATTTACTCTATAAAAATACCTACCTAAATGAAATACCATTTAACCTTAATTTTAAAGATAGTTCCATCATTGCTTCATGGGGATATGAATCAAGGAAATTTCTTGATAAAGGGAGAGAAGCTCTATCTCTACGATTGTTGCTGTTTTTACGGAGATAAAAGATATGACCTATGTTGCTACGATTGCTGGGACAATCCCATCCTCAACGATCTTGGGAATGCAGAATTGTTGTATTTCAGCTTCATCTTAATGTCCGGCTACAGAATCAGGCTCAACAACTCTTTATTAAGCAGAGCGAAGATATATATGCAGATTCTCATCGAGAGAAATAAGATCTGTTATCCATCTCTCCTGATCAATTGTCCCCAACAAAAATCCTTAACATATGATGCCATCATTATCATCGGCGGAAGTTTTAATCCCGTCCACAAGAATCATCTGAGGAATGTCGACCTCGCCATCCAATTCCTCCGCACAGAAAAGTCCTTCAAAAACATCCTCAGAGTCTATCAGCTCGGATCACAAAAACGCGTCAACAAAAAGTCCAAGAATGGATATTCCTTCTACCACCGCTACCACATGCTCAAACTAGCTCTCACAAAGGAGAATCAGATCCTTAATAAAGATGAACTCAAAGATAATGAGGACTCTCTTCTTTTCTACGAGAGGGATTTTCTTCTTAGGGACGACTCTGTTATTGATCTTTCCCAGTTTTGGGACAATGAGATCATCTCTCATTACCGTTCCCTCTTTGGCTCTCATTTTCCCGTCTTCATTTGTTGTGGGTCGGACACCATCAGCTACCAGACTTCTCATATCACCGAAAAAAATGTTTTTTTCTTGGTTATCCAAAGAAATTACGATAAGAAAGAAGATAAAAATAAAAATAATAATAGTAACAATTATCAAGAAAATAATAATATTGAAAAGAATGATGTTGAACGAGACCATATTCCCAAAGATGATAGGGTTTTCGTACTTGGAAACCAGGAAGAGTTTGTGATGAGCTCTACCACCATCAGGACGAACCAGATGTCCAAAAAGGTCAAGAAACTCATGGATCCCAATGTACACAAATATTTTGAACTTCTCAATAAATACAAAAACAAAAAGAAATAGTATTTCTTTAATTAAATCAAAATTTCAAATGGACTTTGAAATTTCTTTTAAAATTATAATTTTTCTTGGAAAAAAAATCTTTATTTGAGTTCAAAAATGAGATTTTCAACATTGGAAATTCTTGTTGAGAATATTTCTGCAAGAGGACTCGCATTCTTTGATGGTTTTGGTCAATTCTGCAACCAATTCTGCGACGGTCACTCCAATTACAGCGACATCTTCAACGCATTTGTAAGAAAATGGGTTGCAGTCTAAAAGAGTCTTGGATACATAGGAGCTAAGGTTTGCAACATCAGAGATGATGAAGGCGATATCTGTATGTTTTTAAATTTAAATTTGAGCTTATTTTAGTTTAAAAAAACCAATAACCTTGGGTGCACTGTGTGTTGTTCACTCCTCCACATTCTTTTAAAGCAGCTAATCGATTTTCGAAAATAAAATAAAAATGAAAATTAAATCATGATTAAAGAATCGATTCTTTATTGATCAAACCTGCGAGATATCCGGTTGCTCCTGCGAGATATCTATGTTATTAAAAAAAAGAAAAAATATAAAATATGAAGAGGGAAATTATAAATCCCTAAAATTTGTTTCATAAAAATAATTATTGAAATTGAAAGTCATTTACTTGACAATATCAGAGACATATACTGCACACTGGTTTGATAAATTGAAATATTAATTTTAATGTTGAAGATTTTTGAAGGGAATTATATTTACCTGTGTCCCATTATGCTCGCATTCTTTAACTGCACCTTCGGTGGCTGATGCTGCATATCCCAATTGTGCCAATGCTTCCCCCAAATCAATGACGCATGGAGCTAATATAGGATGGTAAAAAAAAATGAAATGAAATGAAAATAATTTTTACAAGGTGTATCTTTGGATGCGAGTGTTTGCAAGACAAGAAAAATAAGTATAAAACCAAAATAGAATTTCATTTTTTTTTATTTTATCAAATTTTCAATTTATTTTTAAATTTAATTTAATCTTTACTGCCACATTTGTTAAATTTAATAAAATTTAATTTAAAAGAAGGGATGGAGCTTTTTTTGGAGATCTTTAATCAAATTTGAAATGAGCTCATTTCTCCATCTTCTCTTCTTTTTTTTCTATTTCAGAATTAAACTCCTTTTGTTTCTTGAATGCTTCCTTTAGCTCAGAATTGGCCCCTTTTAGTTTTTCGTTTTCTTTTTTGAGCTCGTTGATGGCTTTTTTAAGATTAGTGTTAGCTTCCAAAAGTTCAGTGTTAGTATTCCATTGATCATCACTTTGTTTTTTCATCTCAGAGTTGAACTTTATTTGGTTTTCATTTGGTTCTATAAGTGCAAGGTTGAAAATCTGTTGTTTTTCGTTTTCTCGATTATAACGAGTATTCAAATCGGACATCCTATTTAGTAGTTCATTTATTTGAGAAGCAGATCTTTCTTTGAAATCATTGAATTCAATTTTTTGAATTTCATTATGATTTATGAGTTTATTGATCTCAATTGCAACATCTTCCTCAAAAGTTGAATCAGTTTTTCTTGATTCACAATCTTGTTCTATAAAGAATTAAGAAGCTCTCTACTAGATGGGATGACCTTCACAAAGATATTCGGATGAAATAGTGAAAACGAGCTCGTTGTCAGAAATTGGGGATTGAGAAGGGAGAATGCAAGGAAAAGAAGTGAGTTCTTTGTTTTCTTTGATTTCGAGTTCCCTTGCAAAGCAAAAATATCCACAGTCATTTCTTTGCTTGTCGTCCATTTCCAACAATTCGATGGAATCACATTTAGGATCGATTGTATGATTTCTTCACCATCTTTTTCGAGGGAGATAATCTTTGATATTAGTTGAGAAGATGATGCATCCTCCATACAAGAAGCTCCAATATTTCCAATAGGTCCAATATTTCCAATAGGTCCAGAAGGTCCAGACGGTACTATTGGCCCAGACCAGGCTTTGGGAATGAATTATTTAATTATTTTTATATTTTTTACCCCTTTAAGAATTTTAAGAATTTTCTGATATACCTCCCTCAACTTTTACACAAACACCTACTTCGTATTCAATTAAACGACAATCCTTCTCTGACCTTGTAACACAAGCATCATTTTCATAATAACATCTCACCACTGTTAGTGATAAAATAGTTTGGATAGAGATTAAAAGGATAAACAAAAAAATAAAAAATTTCAATATCTATTTTTTTTTATTTTTTAATTTATTTTTTAATTTTAATTTTATTTTCTTTAACAGGTTGACACAATTTTTAATAGGAGATTGTTTATTAATCCTCGCTTGTATCAATCAAATGTCCATTGAATTTATTTTAAAGGATGGAAAATTTATCCATTTTGATTTTGAAAGGGTGAATAGTTTAACAATAATATGTGATTTTTTATCTCAATAATTAATTTAATTATAATTCGAAATTTCTTAGCATCAAATTTCTGAGTTCAAAAAAAAATTTGAGGGTGCTCATTATGCCTGAGAATATCTTGATTAGACATATTAAAAAAGAAAAAAAAATTTACCCTTATGTAATTTTGAAAAAGAAATAAAAAAAACTTGATGGAATTCAACAATGGAAATATCATTCAACAATTGTGCAAAGGGAGGGATTTTCCCAATCTAATCAATGAAAAGAACGATGAGCTTGTTTATTTTGCATCGAGATATGGATGTGTAAAGACATTGGAAAAATTATTGAAGCTAGGATCGGATCCCAATGCAAGAATAAGTAAATATAAAATTTATATCTGAATGGATTTGATGTTAAAGCTATTTTATCTTCCTTTTTATCATTGAAAACGTCAAAATGTACTGAGACTTTCAATAGTTTAATCTCAATAATACATCATGGCATATAATACAAAAGGAAAAATAATTTTCATAATCATGCGAATACCATACACTATATAAATATCAATTTGTTTTTATCGTGTTAAAAATCCAAAAGAAAAAAAACTTCCCCTCATCAGTAAAGGAAGATATTTAAATTGACATTTTCTATCACAATTGAACATATTCATGACAAAAAATATTCATTCCCTCTAACTAAATTTAATAATATCAAATTTGATTCACAAACAGAAAGTGAAGAAAGCCAAAGCACACCACTCCACGGATCTTGCTGGGGTTCACACATCGAAGCAGTGAAAATTCTGATAAAATACAAAGCAGACCCAACACTATTAAACACATACAAAGAAAGTGTTCTACACAATGCAAAGAACACTCCGAAAGGGAAAAACGATCAGCTTGTAGAATTAATCGAAGATTATCTCCGAAACTTTGAAAAGTTGAGAGAGGAGAAAGAGGAGAAGAACAGAATTAAGTTTCAGACTCCTTTTCCAAAGTTTGAGTTGACACAAGAGAATGTGCTTCAACTCAAAGTCAACAAAGATAATTCTAGAACAAAGGGTTTTAAAAAAAAATATTTTTTAATTTTGTTTGTTATATTTATTTTTTATTTTGATTTTAAATTATATTATAGTTTCTATTTTATTTTATTTTTTTCTTTTATTATTTTATTTTATTAATTTTTATTTTACTTACAAAAAACAATTGTTTTTTTTTATTATTTTATTCGATCTTTTTTTTTTATTATTTTATTTCACATTTCTTTTTAATTATTATTTTTAATTTTTAAAAAAATTATTTTTGATTTTTTCTATGATTTTTTTTAAATAAATTTTTTTTAGCAATAATGAAAACCATCAAATTGAAAGAGAACCCAACCAAAAAAACAACGATAGTAGTCATAAGCGACACCCACGTGAGATGGAATGGAGATTCCCTGAAGATACCTGAAGGGGACATCCTGATACATTGCGGGGATTATTCTAACAGCGGTAAAACAAAAGAAGTGACAGAATTTGTAGAATTCATGTCTAAACAACCACACAAACACAAAATCACTGTTTCTGGTATTTTTTTTATAAATTTCATTAATTATTAATTTATTATTTTTTATTATATTTTTTATTATCTATTAATTTATTATTTCAATTTATTTTTATTTTTTATTTTTTATTTTTTATTTTTTATTTTTTATTTTTTTATTTTTTTATTTTTTTATTTTTTATTTCAAATTTTTTATTTCAAATTTTTTATTTTTTATTTTTTATTTCAAATTTTTTATTTTTTCTTTTTTATTTTAATATTTTAATTTTTTATTTTTTATTTTTAATTTAGATTATTTATTTTCTATACCCAAAGGAGTGATTTTGTGAACATTTTCCAACAAATGAATGTCAGGAGAAATGTTGAGAAAAACATCGAAACAAGTAGTAGGAAGGAGGTTGTTGTTGAGACAAAGAACTTGAAAGGGGGTGTTCTGTTCTCTGTTTTTCATTCCCAGTAATTTTTTGGCGCCATTTTTGACAGACTGTTCTGCTAACTCGAAAAGTTTTGTGATGAAAATTTTGCAAGGATATTTTTTTGAACATCTTTTTTTTTTTGAAATAAAAAATATAATAATTAAAAGAAAAAATAAAAATAAATTAAGAGAAAAGAAAATAGAAAATTTAAAAAATTAATAAAATAAAAAAAGAAAAAGAAAAAGAAAAAAAAACTTTAAAAAAAAAAATATATCAAAAAGAAGAAAAAAAAAATTATAAAATTAAAATAAAAAAGAAAATAAAAAAATAAAAAAATAAAAAAGAAAATATAATAAAAAAATAAAAATAAAAAATAAAAAATATTGATTCAAAGTTTTGTCAAAATTTTTACTCAATGTGCAAGAGTGTGTTGAGGGAGTGAGTTGTCTTGGAAAAAGCAAAAACATCAATCATCCTTTTTTTTTCCTATAATAATAACATATTTTTTAATATTTAATTTTTATTTTATTGACATATTTTTTAATATTTCTTTATATTTTTTTTTTTAAACCTTTTCATCACAAACACTTAGACAACCTTCAATATAATCAAGACAACATTCAGTCCAACTCACCCAGACCTCATTATTGTTATTATATTGGTTGCATTTGAAGAGGGTGTCTGTTAAAGGAAGCTTCTTTGTTGCTTCATACCCAAAGTGATCGAAAAAAGATTTCAAAATTTCTATCTCGAAGCGTTGCGACACTATTTTTTTAAGGTAGTTCGCGCTGCCTTTTTTGAATCTATTCGCGTCGAACACTTTGAAGAAGCTGTTCTAAATAAATTAAAAAAAAATTTATTGGAATACGAGTCAATATTTTTATAATTTTATTTCATAAATGAATTTAAAACTATTTTGAGATAGGGAAACTTCCTATTTTTTTTTTTTTTTATTTACAATATCTTGATATGAAAACCCATTGTCCAACAAATGGAAGAATGAATTGCCCTTCTTGTTATTTATCTCCACTTCTTCCAATGCATCATCTATATTGAATTTGGAGTATTCCTCTTCCATAATAGGATATTTATACTTTTCAAGGATGATATCTATCAATTCTTTTCCTCTCATTTTTTTTTTTATAATTCTCTTTCAAATATTTTGTCGTTTAAATTGAGGATTTTGAATAACAAGTTAATTGTATTGGAGATTATGATTAAAAACTTTATTTTAAGTGAATATTAGATAGAATTAACACTAAAAAAAAGAGTTTGATAGATAATGATCTTGTTTTTCTGATTCTTTCAAACTTTTCATTCAAAATAACAAATTCAAAATTTTATTTATGTATGAGGAAGTTTCCTCAATTTGAAATTTTAAAAGAAGCTTTTTTTAAAATAAACAATTTGTTGTTTGAGAAAAATAAAAAATTGGAAAGGGAGTTTCTTTTTAAATTTTAAAATCCAAATGAATCCAGTAGAAGAAATGGTGAAGGGATTTATCAACGATATTGATGAAGATTGCATCAAAATTGCTAACAAAGAAAAATTGAATTATCAAATGACCAGGTATACCTTCAGTTATAACATCTGCGTCAAGGTGGGAAGAAAATTGATAGTCCAAATTTTTAATTAAAATTTAAATAGGGAGAACCCCAAAGATTATATGAGGGAATGAAGAATTTAATAGATAGCAGATTGAATTACTATAGTGAGGTATTACTTTTAAAATTGATTATACAAAATTTCTTTGAAGTTAATCTTGGATTATGCATCCTATTTGTTTACTTATTTTAATATATATTTTAATATAATTTATTAAATTATAAATGAAATTTTTTTTATAAACTTTATCGAGCAAACAGTAAAAACCAAGAATCGCATCGAAATTAAAACAAAAAATAAANAAAATTAAAAATCAAAAATTAAAAATCAAAAATTAAAAATTAAAAATTAAAAATTAAAAAATGATAAAATAAAAAAAAAAAAAGATAAAAAATTAAATTAATACTAAGAATTTTTAAATAAAATAAAATCATCAAAATAAAAAAGAAGATTAATACTAAGAATTTTTAAAATAAAATAAAATCATCAAAATATTAAAGAAGATTTTAATAAAAAATTAAAATGATAAAATTAAATTAAAATTAAAATTTTAAAGTTAAAAATAAATTAATTATATATAGAATTTTAACGTAAAAGTTTTTGTATAGTGGAAGTATCAACAGGACTTCGGAGAGCAACAGCCAAAGGAGGTTCTTTGCCTTCTTCATAATAGTTGACATCAACACCCCCATAATTCAAAAGATAATCCAAAAAGTGATGGTTCCTGGTCAAAATCAAAGCACACAAAATGTTAGATTTCAAAAAGTTGGAAGACTTTCCTCTGAACAAAGACAAAGGAGGTCTAGCCTCGACGTGATACGGGCTGTGTTTTCCGAGAGATTTGTTGAGATCGACTTTTTTGTTGAAGAGATTCCCTTCCAACTGAAATGCGAACCACAAAAAAGAAGGGTGGATTTCGTAAATCTCCTCCTCTTCGTTAATCTCCTCCATGTTAAAAAAGATGCAGTTGCCATTCCTCTTCTCTTTCCACACTCTTTTCATTTCCCTTACTTTTTCTTTGATCTCTAAAGTCTCTTTGGATTGATAAATGATTCTTGTGAGTTTTGGAAACTGTTCGGTGTCCAAAACGAACCAATAAAACTTGAATGAATCATTGCTCAGATTTGTCAATTCAATTTCTTTCAATTCGTTTTTAAATTTCGCTAGAATTTCTGATCCTTTCGAATTGTTCGATCCGTTAAGTCCAATCAGTATTTCAAGTGAGGAAAACTTCTCCAGAAATTTGAATGAGAAACTTTCTTTGCTTGATGGATGTCTCACGTTCAGTGCTTTCATTTTATGGAACGTTGGAAGTGTTTCAATATGTTCTAAAAAACAAAATTTGTTAAATTTGAAAAATAAAATATAAATTAAATAAAATTAAAGATTTAATAAAAAGAAATTTTTTTGTATGTCTTTTTTTTAGCATTGAAAAATTGTTTAATTAAATATTGCTTTCCTTTTTGGAAAACTACGGTTTCTTTTTATTTTATTCTTAAGATTTAAATATTAAAAAAAATATTATAAAAAACAAATTATCATTACAAAATTTGTTTAATAAAAATGAATAAAAAAATAAAATGTGTCAGTCCAAACAAATTGAAGATTAAAAATTTGAATTCTTTTTGTTTGTCTTTTTTTTAGCATTGAAAAATTGTTTAATTAAATATTGCTTTCTTATTCCTTTTTGGAAACAATATTTAAAAAACCGTGGATTCTTTTATTTTATTTAAATTTAAAAAATAAAAACAAAATTTGTGGACCATTTAAAAAATTTTTTTGTGTTGAAATAAGTTTCAAAAAACCAAAATAATTGTTTTAAAAAACATTATAAATTTTTTTTTTTTACCTGGTTTCATATCGCACCAATTTGTTGATTCTAAAGACAACTTGGTCAGATTTCCCATCTCTTTGAGAATATCAACAAGTGTTCCTATCTCCTTGAAATGCGATCCAGTGAGATCTAATGCAATCAAGTTTCTCAATCCATCAGAAAAGCTGAATTTGATCTCATTCTCAAAGAAAAAGGTATCTCTGGGGAAATCATAATTGAATGAATTTTTATTGTCGATGAAATGGATCGTCATCTCTTTCAATAATCCCGATCTCTCTATTATCTCCTTCCATTTCTATCACATTTAAATTATAATCAAGCAATTTTTCTTTTTGATGAAATGTAGATACCTTGTTCACATATATCATGCTTCTTATCAGCATTGTCTTTGAGATATAGCTGAATATTATCGACATTAAATATTTGTTGGCCAATACCCTATCATTTGGATTTGTCTTGGTATCCAATCTTTTATTTATTTCAATCAGATCGCCTTCTATATTTTTTCTTTTCATTTTTTTTTTTTCTTTTTTGGAATTTTCTTGATATCTTTAAACAGAGATCTATGAAAGTAAATAATTTTATAAAATAAATGAAACTATGATTTTTTTTTTATTATTTGATTTCAAATTTTTTACAAGAAATTATTTTTTTTGAAAAAAAGTAAATTTATTTTAAATCATTTAAGTCCCAGAACTTTTTTAATTTTTGATTGATCGAATGATGATGAACAAAACAGGTTTTGGTATTTTGAAAAGTTTATTTTGAGAAGAAATTCTTTTCAAACACAACACAAACACTTTTACTCTATCTTTAAATTCTTTTGGAAAATATTTGTGTTCTCCTGGAGACCA
>JAMYWO010000229.1:0-41352 GCA_024220525.1 Cochliopodium minus
TTATTTTTTATTTTTTATTTTATTTTTTATTTTTTATTTTTTATTTTTTATTTTTTATTTTTTATTTTTTATTTTTACTTAAATGTGTTGCTTCCCATGGAAGGATTTTTTTTGTGTTTGTTTAGTTTGACTTTGTGAGACTCAATAATGAGCTG
Organism: Cochliopodium minus; assembly: GCA_024220525.1. Taxonomy (NCBI): domain Eukaryota; phylum Discosea; order Himatismenida; family Cochliopodiidae; genus Cochliopodium; species Cochliopodium minus. The sequence goes on from JAMYWO010000229.1 coordinate 156, forward strand.
AGAAGCGCTCTTGGTCAGAACGGGCTTGTTTTTCAAATCCAACTCCCGTTTCACCTCATTGTATTTTTCTACTTTTACATATACTTTCAAAAAATTTAATATATATCAAAATGATTATTTTGGTTTAAAGTTTTTGGGATTTTTTTTTATTTTTTATTTAATTATTTTTGATTTTTAACATTTTTTTTTATTTTTTATTTTTTATTTTTTATTTTTTATTTTTATTTTTATTTTTTTTATTTTTAATCTTTTTTTAAAATTTATTTTATTTTTCATTAATTTTATGTATTTTTATTTTTTATTTTATTTTATTTTTTATTTTTTTATTTTTTTATTTTTTATTTACATTTTTCGAAAGTGTACTCTTCACCACAACGATATTTCTCGTAGCTATGATCTACAAGCTTTATGATCGAATCAAAAATGCGGTTGGCAAGTGTAGTGTCAACCATTGTTTCTCCCAACTTCCTTATTGCATTTGTAAACAGTTGTTTATCAACCTTCATGTGAGTATTCACAAAAAAATAAAAAATAAAAAATAAAAATATAAAAAATAATAAAATTAAATAAAAAAAAAATATAAAAAATAAAAAATAAAAAATAAAGAATAAAAAATGAAAAATAAAAAGAAAAATAAAAATAAAAATAAAAAATTGATAAATAGAAAAAATAGACAGTCAGTTTCATTTGGTTGAAGAGACTTAGCTCGTTGGTGTCTTGTTTCACGACTTCGTGGGTAGTTTTTTCCAAGAGTTCTTTTTGATCATTTACCATTTCGAGTTGAAAAATTTCCTGATAAATTAAATTATAGTTTAAATTTTTTTGTTTTTCATTTTTTTTATCTTTATTTTTTTATTTTTTCGATTAAATAAAAAAATAAAAATTCAAAAATTAATTTATTAAATTTTATTCTCATTATTTCATTTTTCATTTTCATTTTCATTCTATTTAATTTTTTATTATTTTTTATTTTTTTATTTTTTATTTTTATTTTTTTTTTTATTTTTTTATTTTTTTATTTTAATTTTTAATTTTTCATCCTAAACAAAAAAAAAAAATTACACACTGTTTCTGTATTTCAACATCCTTGGAAATACGCTCAAGTTCCAAAATCTGAGAAAAACCAGCACACAGAAACTGATCCCTCACAGTGATTCTGTCATTCAAATCCAAAGAAATTCCAATGGTGGTGTTAATAAATACGAAGCAAGTGATGGCGTACTCATTGGAAAAAACTCTCACGTTGTTTATGATTGTCGAAAATTTGTATTCCTCGTTTTTCATTTGTTTGAGTGTTTCGAATGCATCTATCACTAAGCTACAAATAATTTTTAAAAAACACATTACTTTTTTTTTTTTTTGGAGATTTATTATTTTTTATTTTGAAATTTTATAATTGAAATATATTTGTAGTTTTTTCAGTTTTAAATTTTTTTTCATTTTAATAATTTTTTTTTTCTTATATTTTTACATTTTTAGATATAATTTTTTTTTAATCTTGATTTTCAAAAAAAATGCATTTTTAATTTTATTAATTATAAATAGTTTTTTTTTTTTAAATCAAATTTTCTTTATTATTTATAAATTTTTTTTAATCTTGATTTTTAAAAAAATGCATTTTTAATTTTATTATTTATAAATTATTTTTTTTTAATTCAAATTTTCTTCATTTATTGTTTATTTTTTTAAATCAAAAATTAATTGTTTTTTTTTTTTGACTTATTTGTTGTTTACCTTCTAGAATCTTTGCTCGCAGTAATGGCTATCATCAAAATTTCAAGGATTTGAATTTGTTGTTTCTCTTCAATGTCCCTAATTTGTTGGGTAATTTTTCTCAACAGAACCACATTTTGGCACACTTTTAAAACAAATGAAAAAAAGAGAATAAAAAATGTTATAAAATAAAAAATCACAAAAAAAAAATAAATGAGAAAAAAGAAAAGCAAAATTTTAAAGTTTTAAAAATTGGTAGTGTATTAAAAAGTGCGTAAAAAATTTTATTACAGCAAAATAAACCCTCCATACTTTTCATTGTTTTGTGCAAAATTTCTATTACAGCATTCACCTATAAATTTTAAACATTTTAATTGTTTATTGAAATAATATTGTTTTCATAAATTTTCGATTTACATTTTCAAATTTTTTTAATTTTTAATTTTTTTTAATTTTAATTTTTACAATTTCCAAGTCTCCACCTAACCTGAAGAGAGAAGTGTCCAAAGCACACCATTTCTGGCAGAAGAGATCTAATCCATTGTTTTCTAAGAAGTGGACGAACCATGACTCCTTCACTCCCTTCAACATTGTTTCTAAAACGTTCTTCGAAAGACCTTTTATTGAAATAAAAAAAAAGTGATTAAAAATAATATTTAAAATAAAATGAGAATAATGAAAAAAAAAAAAAAAAAATCATTAAATCTAATTTACTTACCTTCAGTGTTTAGACTGTTGACAAAAGCGTTCAAAGTTTTTTTGATGTTATCTTCCAACTTGGGGATTCGGAGGGATTGAGACAAATTGACCCTACTTTCCTTGTTGATCTCCACGCTGGTTTTCTTTTTGGTGGCGTGCACAGTGCTCTCATAAGCCACTTTTTGTTCTAAAAGACTCCAGTTTTCTGACAATTCTTTGTATTGATTTCCTTCTTCGTTTTTTACGTAGAAACTTAGTCCTTTTAGCTTTTTGGAGGAGGGTGATTGCGAGAGGATTATCGATTTTGATAGTCTCCATGATAATTGGAAATCCACATAAAAGGTTTCTTTGATCTTTTTATCATCAAAGAGATTGGAGTTAAATCATATTAAATAATAATTCTTCATTAAAAATTGATTATTAATTTTACCTGATCGTTAATCAGCAGATGCAATTGATGGGATGGTTTTAAAATGAACTGTATTTTTTTTTAAAAGGGGTTTGACGAAACAAATTTAAGAGAAATTAAGTTTAAAATTGATATTTTTTATAAATCACAGTCAATAATTTGAATGGGATGATATCAATCTATTATATGGGGTATCCTCCTTCTATCCATCTAATATTAAGGAGGATATCCAATTATATACATAGGATAAATAAAATTAAAAAAAAAATATTTTAGAAATATATTCGAATATATTGAATGATTTCAATTATGCAACTATTACTGATGATTTTGTTTATTTATAATTAGAATTAGAAGTTTCTGTTTCTATATTTTATCTTTCTTAAATTAAAATGTCGATTTATATTGTTTTTTTTTTACATCATTCCCCAGATTGAGATATATCCCTATCCTTGCTTCAATAGTAAAAATTGGAATAATTAATTGCATTTATTGAAATTTTTGATTTTGGAACCTTTGCTATTCAATGCAGCTGAAAATAGTTGAATTTTTGAGAACATTAGATAGTCATCCGGACTCCTTTTGATTCTTGATTTTTTAAGATACTGACCAATTATATCTTCAACCAGGTCTTCGCTGGAGATATCCAAAAATTTATAACCAATTTTGATTCCTCTTTCACCTATTTTATAATCTTGGAATATATCTATATTTACTCTTATTTTGGTTGCTGATTCCATTTCAATATTTTTATAAATATAAAAATAAAAATAAATATAATAAAATATAAAAAAAAAAAAAAAAAGATTCAAAAAAATAATTTAAAATCAAAGTTTAATGTCCTTGGTGGATCGTTCATTTGTTTTTTTATTTTAAAACTCAAGTTACTTGGTGATGCCCAAATCCTTCTCGAGATCGGAGATGTAATCCTCACGATCTTTAACTTTTCCTTGCAAAAGTCGAATAGAACCTTTAAGCTTGTAGATCTCCTTGTCCAAAGTGACAATCTTTTGTTCAAGGGTAGAAATCTTGTCAAGATTTCTGTTGTTTTGAGTCTTTTGTTCTTCATTAGGTTCAAAAAGGGCAGTGTTGACCTTTCTTGGTTGTTTTTGTTTAAGAAGCTCCTTGATCTTCTCTGCGTGCTCCTTCTTTAACTCCAACTTTTCATCTTCAGAGTGTTGGAGACTCTTGCGGAGTTTCTCACAAGCAGAGGAAAGTTCGCCAACCTTATTCTTCAAGTCCTCATAAGACCCCTCGTTGTCACCAGGCTTCTTCTCTTGCAACTCCAAGCATCTGTTCTTCCAAACAGCCTTCTCTTTGTTCTCGCGATTAAGTTTTTCTCTTAAAGAAGTGACTTCTTGTGTCAAATCTTCCAAGTTCAAGTTAAGGTTTTCGATCTCAACAGACATGTTTTGAATTTCCTCCTCCATCTGCTTCTTACTCTCACTAGGCTCGATGTTAAAAGATTCCACTCCCACAGTACGATCTTGGATCAAAATAGTACCAGATCTGCTGGGTCTTTGAGTGATTGTGCCAGATCTTTCCGGTCTAATGGTTCCAGATCTACTTCTTTTGTTAAGTTGGAGCTCCTCTTTCAACTCGATGATTTCCTTTTCGTTGTTAGCAAATTTTTTCTTCCATTCTTCTGTTTTGTGTCTTTCGCTTTTGAGTTCTTCTTTGATGTAGTTCAACTGTTTCTCAACTTCCTCCTTGTTTGAGTTCTTGTTGAGGTGTTTCAACTTGGACACTTCAATGTTCAAATCGCCAATGGTGATGCTAAGACTTTCGTTGTTAGAAGAAAGCTCCTTGACCTTTTCCTTCAAACCTTTGTTGATGTATTCGAGTTCCTTGATTCGTTTTTCTTGTTGGAGATTGATTTTAGGAGCTTCAATTTCGATGGTATCAATGGAAATAGTTCTTTGGATTTCAGGTACATACTCCTCCTCTTCTTTTTTCTTTTCTACCACTTGAGGGATGTTGAACTTTAATTCCACGATTTCAGAGTTGAGTCTCTTGTTTTCCAACTTGAGTGCCTCCACTTGTTTTTCATACTGAGAGATCAACTTTTCATCGTTTTCGCTCATGAACCCAAGAGATCCAACCATTCTAGGTTGAGATTTGACTTTGATCATATCCTAAAAAAAATAGAATGTTAAAAAAAAATGAAAATAAGATTACAAGAAAATGAAAATTACTTTGACTCTTTCTGAAAGTTGTTTGGTAGCTTCGATAGCTTCTTGCTTAGCTTTGTTGAGTTGAAGAGTCAAAGTCTCGATCTTTTGCTTTTGATCAGTGATCTGCTTGTTCAACTTTTCGACAGTCTCTGTGTCAACAGTCTCCCTGTTCTTAGTAAGAGTCAACCTTCTATCCCTCTTGACCTCCAAGCTAGCTTTGTTGAGCCTCTCGTTCTCTTCTTCCAAAATCTTGATTTTTCCTTCCAACACGCTGATGATCTCTCCTTGTTCCTCACTGATGAGTGTTCTTTGCTCATTAATTTTTTGTTGCTTGTCAAACTCTTCGTTGATTTGCTCGATGGTGACCTGTCCTTGGACGAAAGTCTTGGTTCTCTCCCTTCTGACTTCGATTTGTTGCGGTTTTGGAGGCTCGTTTTTCTTGAGCATGCTCTCCTTTTGGATGATGGTTTTTTGCCTTTCCCTCATGACGTTTTCCTTTGAAAGTTGATTGATCTTGTCTTGCATATCCTCAACTGAAAAAAATGGTAATGAAAATTTGATTAAAAATGATAATAAATTATGATATCTCATTTATCAAAATCTGAGAGATAATATTCTATCCTATTTATATATGTGTGGGATTCAAAAAAAACTTTTACGAGCTTTTTTCTTTGAGATTTCAGCTTGTTGAAGTTTGTTCTTTAGTTCATCAACCTTTTGTTTCAGATCAAAAATTTCAGAATTGCCATTCTCCAACATTTTGATTCTCTTCTGCATGATCTCCTTCTCATCCTGGATCATCTTGGTCAAAGAAACGAGCTCCAAAAGTTCCTTTGACTCCTGCTTCATGCTGTGGTTAGCAAATCTTCTGTTGTCTCCCTTCTCCTCGTTTCTGCTCTTCAAAAGTTTGAGCTGATCTTCACTAGTGGTCAACTTGAACTGTAATCTCTTGATTTCAGATTCTTTGTCCTCCAACTTGACTTTCAAAAATCGGATGTCTTCGGTGTTTTGGAGAGGAACTTTGACAACTTTTACTTCTTGCTTGGAGCTTTTGAGTTGTTGGATCTCTTCTGCTTGTTGTTCATTGAGAGAGACAAGCTCTTGAACACGGTTAGCAAACTCGGTGATGTCTTGTTCAAGATCGTGGATCTGCTTCTCGTATTTCTTGTTATTTTCTTCCAAGTCGATGCCACTTGGAGATTGGTTTAAATCCCTTTCCATTTCTAATTGAGACTCGTACTCTTCTAATTGACCCAAATGTTCTGCTCTTTCCAAAGTGATTTGCTGTTCTAAATCTTGAATCTTGTTGATAAGTTCCAAGTTTTTGGATTCGAGATCGCTATCAATGTTTTTGTTTTTGAGATTGTTCACTTCTTCCTCCAAGACATCCACTTGAGACATCAAAAAGTCATTGTCGTCTTCAAGTTTGTGTTGCGCATCGATGAGTTCCTTTTGATACTCTTTGAGTTGATCCTTGGTGGTTGTTTCCAATTCAAGGAGTTTCTCAAGTTCCTCTACTCTGTCTTGTGTTTGAGCAAGTTTCTTTTGTGTAATGAGCAATTCTCTGTTTGGCTCAAACTTTGTATCTTTGGGATTTGATCCTAAAGTAGGGAGAACACCTCTGAGTATGCTCCTGGTTCTGGTGATAGGAGGAGGTTGTTTAGATGGTTCCTCTAATTGTTTGACTGCTTGTTTGACAGGTCTAGGAATACCAGTAGGCTTGGGGGTTTCTTTCACGACAGGTTTAGGTGTTGGTTTAGGTGTTTCCTTGACGACAGGCTTTGGTGTTTCTCTGATAACTGGTTTTGGAGTTTCTTTGATGACAGGCTTTGGTTCTTCTTTAATTTCCTCTACTTCTTCTGGCGCTGGATCATCAATGATGAAATCGTCATCGCCCAAAGAAAAGTTGATTTCTTTCAAATCTTTTTCCAAATCATCAAAGTTGAGATCGTCAAGCTCGTTCAATTCATCAAGTTCGTTCAACTCATTCAACTCGTCCAACTCTCCCAAATCTAAATCTCCCAACTCGTCTAAATCTCCTGTTAATGTAGACTTACGAGGGTTTTTCCTGTTGACCTCAGGACTAAAAAAAAAAACAAAAATTTTAAAATTTTCTTTCACTAAAAATTTTAAAATGATTAAAACCTTGTTGTTCTTCCCACTATTGGTCCTCTTTTAACAACAGGAAACATGCTTCTGTCATATTTTTTACATGTGTAATTGAAAGTCCCTTCTTTAAAATTGGATTCCAAATTCTTGATGTTAGAATTGATTTCCTCAATGAATGACTAAAACAAAAAAAAATTATTTAAATTAATCAATGATTGAAAATCTTTTGAATATACTTGATGTTTTTTGGAACTTGTCAAAAGGAAAAATATCCATTTCTCAAAAGAATTGATATCTATGTTTACACACCAAGAATTAATAAAAAATTGAGAAAATAAAAAAAACTCACCATTATCTTTAAATATATGACTTTTATCTCCTGATTCGAAACCAAACCATTGAAAATTATCCATTTTCCCGGGAGTAGATACACAATTACAAATTAAAAAAGCTTCCGCATCTCTGGTATCTCCATCCCCCTTTGATTCGCCACCTGGTTGAACATAAAAATCCATTTTTGATCCATTCACTTCTACCCATCTGCTGATGAATTTAGAAGAAAGAGATGCCATCTTTTTCTCAAGATAACCACAATCTATTGGCTAAATATCATTTGGGAAGATATTTTAATTATAGGTAGGAATTTTAAAAGATGTGTTGAGGATCAAAATTTATTTTAATACGATATTTAAGAATATAAAGAAAGGAAGATTAATCAATATATTTTTTATTACCTTTGTATAGAAAGTATGGAGTCTTGCATTTCTTATATAAGTTTCTTTGGATGGGACTGTTTTCAAAGTAAAATTCTTTTGATCATATTCCACCTTTGCAGATCCCTTCAAAGGATAGAATAGTGCTGAATATCTTATGGCCCATTGATAATTGATATGATATCCTTTCAACCATTCTTTAAGATCAGAATTAGATGGACACTTGAAAAAATAAATAAAGGTGTTTGTGACATCACAAAGATGATATCTGGATATAATTCCAAATATTGCAGTATCTTTATCCAAATCTTGTTTAGGTAAACCTTCATAAGCTTTAACAACAAGAACCTCCTTAATATCGAATCGAATAGCCGGTTCATCATCCTTGATTTAAAAAATATTTAAAAAATTATATTCGACGTTACAAAGTTAATAAAGAAACAAATATAGAATTTTTAAAATTTGAATGAAACATGTGATATTTACATTTTTGTCATTATAAACATTGATAGCATGTCCGTTTAATTCCACAAACTTATCGACATACAGTGAGATATTTTCTTTGGATGAGGTTCTGAAGACTTGCATCTCCAAATCACCAAACTTTTCGATAGGTTTATATCTGGGCCCAAGATACTATATTAAAGTATTGAAGGAAAAAAATTATATATATATTCAAATAAAATTAATAAAAATAAAAAATTTTACACTTTCACCATCAATAATTGGATATTCTGAAATGAATTGAACAATAAAATGTTTAAATATAAACAGATCAGTAATAAGTTTTATTCTCAATGATGTATACCTAATTTCCAATCCATTTTTTTTTTATATATATAATATTGAAGTTAAAAAAATAAAAATCATCTTTGAAATTAAATTAAAAAGAGATTTTGAACAAATATAGAAAAATCTATTTAATTAATATCTTTTTTATGGACAAAATAATCAACTGTAGTGGTCAGATGAAGCGTGCTTTCTTCTGTGATTCGATAATGATTAGGTGAAAAATCGTTATCCAATAATATATTAGTGAAAAATAAGTTTTGATAGCAAACAGGAATGCTCATCTGTTGGAAAATCTTTTCTTTGAGAGATGCTATTTTATCTTTTTCTTCCATATTCAAAATTAAAGTCTTTCCATTGAATGTTTTGACATATATTTGTTTAAATTTAGTGGATGATTCAATAGGTGATTTGTTGGTTTCTATATGTTCATATTAAATCAATTCATAATATTAATAAGAATTTTTTTTTTTACCAATACTATTAGATTCATCACTTTTATTCTTCAAATCGGTGATTTTTTTGTTGAGGTTGATATCAGAACCAACATTTCTATCTTTGAGCAATATGGTTGCCAAATTTTGGATATTATAATCTGAAATACATTTTTTATCTTTTAGGATGCTTCCCTGAAACACTAATTTTTGATTTTTGGGGGACATTTTCGAATTTTTTTCAATTTTCTTTTTCAATTCTTTGTGCAAAGGAGAAATAAATTAAAATTTAATTTTGATGATTGAATTTTTACCCAGGATGGTATCTGTAGGAAGTACACCTATATGAAAATTTTCATTGGGTAACATCTTTATTTGAATATTGATTGTGCTTTTGGGTTCCACCATGCTATTACTTTTTCCATTGCTTTCGATTTTTTCATAGGGAGATACGATTTGGGTAGATAAGTTTGGATTTTTCAATTGTTTGATGGTTTGTGTGAGTTTATTTATTTTTATATTCTTTTTGTCTGCTTCTATTGTTTTTAGAGACAATTTAATTTTATAATCCTCAATCACTTGTTTGTTTTTGATAAATTCTTCCTTCAATTTCTTGATTTCAATATCCTTTTCAATGTTATCTATTTCGAATTTTTGCAATCTGTTCTTAAGTAGTTGTATTTGTTTATCTTTCTCTTTGATTTTAATGTTGTTTTCTTCTTTCAATTTTTTAATTTCCAATTCTATGTATGTAAATAATATTATTGAAGGATTATTATTTGAATTGATAAAGATTTTGAATATTATTAAAAATTTTGACGAATTCTTTCATTCAAAGGTGAAATATTTTTTACCATTATTAATTTCAGGTATTTTTGTGACTATTATCTCCTTTGAATCACTCAAATTATGCAATTTTATCAATTTAGATCGCTCATCTTTTATATTATTTCTTAAATTAGGGGTATTAATACTGCTATCTCCTGTATCATAATTAGGATGTATTGCATCTTTGCAATTATTACAACATATGCAATTTGGATGGGTTTGAATTTCTTCTCCTACGCAAATTTCTATTTTTTGGGGTGATTCATTCAGTTTATGTTCACTTTCGTAATCCATTCTTTCTATTTTTTCCATTTTTTTTTATTTTATTAAAAAGAAGGAGAATTAACAGATTGTTAGAGGAAATTGATTTATTAGTGAAATTGAAATTTTTGTGGGAATAATCTTAAATTTTATTTTTGGTTGAGGCAAAGAACAAAATCTAAATTTTGAGGATTTATAATTTTAATCCCTCTTGAACATTTTTATAACCATAAACCCCACATCACATTGTCTATTGGAGGCAGATCAACGTTGATTGAGAAACATCGATTGAGGTCTATTCTTTATTGACATTTCATTTTCGAAGTATATTAAAGGATTTTTTTCATTTTGAAAATTGAAAATTCAAAAAAATAATTTATTAAAAAAAAATTTGAAAAAAAACAAGAATAGTATCTCAATACCAAGAGATACCATAATGAATTTTGACAAAAATAAGGATGGACTTTGCGAGGGTATAGCAAAACTGATTTCTGTAAGTGGGATTCATTCGAAGGAAAAAGGGAATTTCAATTTGTATTGCGTTCGCGTTGTGAGTTCCGTACTTTGAATAATGTGTTCCTGTGTTGTATCCTCCATTGAAGTAAAGTGGTCCTCCAAAGTCTACGGGGCTTTCAGGAGATGGCAAGATGGGACTGCACTAATAAAATGAGTGTGGAAAAAAAAATATTTAGAAATTCTTTTTTAAAAATTTAAATAAAAATAAAAAACAAAAAATAAAAAATAAAAAATAAAAAATAAAATAAAAAATAAAAATAAAATAAAAATAAATAAAAAATAATAAAATAAAATGAAATTAATAAATAATAAGTAAAAAATAAAAAACAAAATAATATAATATCAAACATAAAATAAATTATAAATAAGGTTCTAAAAAATAAATTTATATTGAATGAAATATCTCAAAAAGAACTGAAATAAACGTGAATAAAATTTTAAAATGAAAAAAGAATTACAGGATAACCCAAGGAATCACAGATGTAAGCAAAACTCTTTTCTCCAACAATCAAGTCGAAAACCTCTTTGAAATCATTTTTGTATTTTTGGCGGGCCAAATAATGAAGGGAGGAAGAAAAAATGTTTTTGTGGACGTAAAATAGGCCTTTTTCGAAGGAGGCGGAGGGAACCATGAAGCCCATCTGTATTTTGTGATTCACTCCGTTGCCGTGGATGTCGAACATTTGGCAGCTGTTGAATTCTTTGAGGCAGAAGTTTTTGGCCACGTTTATCAAGTTCGTCCAATCATACCTTTTTAAATTTAAAAAATAAAAAATAAAAATAAAAAATAAAAATAAAAAATAAAAATAAAAAATAAAAAATAAAAAATAAAAAGAAAAAGAAGAAATTTTAAAATTTAAATAAAAAATCGAAAAATGAAATAATTTTAAATTAAATTAAAAATATAAAAAATTAAAATATAAAAAATAATTTTAAATTAAAATTTTGAAATAAAAATAATTTTTACCAAACTTTTTTTGCTCTTGGGTCATCTTCTACGGCTCCACTTAATGATCTGTTGGCATCAATTTTAATTCCTAATGCAATAATTATTTATTTAATAACTTTTTGTATTTTTCAAACTTTTTTTTTTAATATTTTATTTATTATTTAATTAATTTTTATTTGATTTTTTATTTTTTCAATTTTTTTTGTGTTTTTAATTTTTTTTTCTGTGTTTACTTTTCAGGTGCATGATGACGATGTGAGGAAATTTTTTTTGTTCAGTTAGAGAACCAAGAGAATAATAAATATCACATGCTGCTTCTTGGGTGTATCCGTCACCTGAAAAAAAAAACGGCAATAAAAAAAAACCAGAACTTAAATTAAAAAAAAATAGATAAAAAAATTATAAAAAAAAATAAATAATAAATTAAAAATGTAATAATTTAATTTCATAAATAATTTTGTACATTAATTTTAAAATTAAAAAGATAATTTAAAAAATTGGAAATAAAAATAAAAAAAATATTAGAAAATAAAAAAGAAAAGTAAAAAAATTTAAATTTTAGATACAAATTAAATTGAGGATAAAATAAATTGAATATTCAACAAAAAAATTTTAAAACAAAATTTAAAATTTTGATATCAGGAATAGGATGAAAGCAGTCAAAAGCTGCAAAACAAACCCATAATTACTTATTATTGTTTCCAAAAGGAAAAAGCAAAAGAGAATACATAATTAACAATTTTTTCAATGCAAAAAACAAAAAAAAAGTTTATAAAAAAATAAAAAATAAACTTTAAATAAACCTAAAAATAAAAATAATATTTAAATTTAAAAATAAACTTTAAATAATTTTAAAAATAAACTTTAAAAATAAATTTAAAAATAAACTTTAAAAAATAAATTTAAAAATAAAATTTAAAAAATAAATTTAAAAATAATTTTAAATAATCTTTTTCATTTATTCACCTTCTTTGACACCATTGACACGGTCAGAAATATTAGGAGGTTTCAACTTGCCACCATGAGGAGCCAAGATGATGACGTTCATGTTACCTCTGACGTATTCTACATAGTTGCTTTCGGAGCAGTAGCAGTTTTCTTCTATGTATTTGTCTGTCAATTTAGATTGTTCTTCGTTGATTTCTGTCAAGTCTTGGAAAAATCTCGCAAAGGAGAAACTTTTCTCCGCTTTCATTTTCTTTCCAAAAAAAAAAAATTTGATCGAAATAAAAAAAAATATAAATAAATTAAAAAATATATAAAACACAAAAATTTAAAAAATATTTTTTTTTTGAAAAATATTATTGATTTTTTGAAAAAATGCTAATAATCAAATTTTAAAACAACAATGGTTTGAAATAAAACAAATAAAAAAATTTGAAAAAAAAATTGATGTAATATTTTCAATTCATATATTTCTATAAATTTAAAAATATGTGAATTGAAAAAAAATGAATGAGACATTTTTTTTTTCAAATTTTTTTTTCAAAATTTTTTTTTACTTTGAGATAATCGTCCACGAGGTGTCGCTTCATTTTGGTTTGGATTTGGAATTCTGTCATGATGTTGTAAAACACTTTGTCCTGAGCAAACTGCAAAAATTCCTTCACTGAGGTTTCGTTGTAATCTTCAAAATTGCTTTCGAGATCTATCCATATTATTGCCACTGTGTTTTTTTTCTTTAGTGTTCTTTATAAAATAATAAAAAAATATTAAGAAAAATATTAAAAAATTTTTATTTAATATTTTTTATTTAATATTTTTTATTTAATATTTTAAAATTACTTTACTTTCGTATAAAAGTTTATGATAGAAAAATCATTTTAAATTTAAAAACTTTTTCATTGAATTAAAAAATTAATTAAATAATTATTAAATTGAAAATTTAATATTTTTTGTAAAAATAATTGTTGAACATACTCTCTGTTTCCATCTGCCCAATCATTCACTATATTCAAAATCTCCTTGTTATGTGATTTATATTCAGTTTTATTGAGATAATAGATGCCCAATCCATTAGATCTCTTCACCTTCCACAATCTGGAGATCTCATCAATCGCTGATTCACCATCATTCGTTTTCAAAAGATAATATTCAGCAGGTTGAAAATGACCATTTTCGAAATCGATGATTGATTGTAAATCTCCATTGTCCATCTTCCTAGAATATTCTGATGAAAAAGAGATTTAGATTATTGTCAAAATGATTTGATAACACAATAATATGATGATCGATCTCTTTGATTAATAATCAAGTATCATATGTTTTTTATAAAATTGATCCAATTTATAAGGCAAAGATTAATTGAAGAAAATAATTTTTAATTCAATCACTCAATATGTATTGATATTTGTTAAAGAGATGGATTTTATCTTAGTGAAAATGATAATTTCTTCAATAAGGGATCAATCTTCAAAATGGGGATTGATATTATTTTGATTTTGCATCAAATAAAATTAAAATTTTGATTACCAAGAGGAAATATAGGTCCCTTTGTTTTCCATTTTCTTGAGATACACAAAGGAGGTTTCTCACTTTTCCATTGTTTCAAAAAAATAAATTTGAGTTAATAATTTTCTTCTTTTGTTTTTTTTTGAGATAGATGTTTTCATGAAAAGAAATTCTAACCTCACTTTCTCTGTAAAATTACCCCAAGAAATGATACAAACAGCCTCATTCATGTCTTCCTTCATTTTTTTTTTTTAATCACATAAATTAATCAATATGATTTAAGATCCAAGATAAAAGGAATTAATTTATTGGTGAATGTGTTAGATTTCAAGGATCATTGAAAAAATTTATATCCTCAATCATAAAAAAAATTATTTGTATTTGATTGATATTTTATATGACAATGAATCAAATCTGTTGGACAGAAATGCATGCTTTAAAAATTTTCCAATTATTGGAGATCTAAGATACAATGGAAATAATTATTTCAAAAAAATTTTAATTTGAATTTTCTTTGAGATAAGCTTTTTCGAATGCTTGTTGGAGATCTTCTATCAAGTCATCGCCATCTTCCAACCCTATCGAAATTCTTAACAGGCAGGGAGAGATGCTGGTATCCCAACGATATCTCCAGTCCAGATTGGATTCAAAGCCTCCCAAGCTGGTGCAATAGACCTGAAAAAATTAACAAAAAAAAAATTTAAAAAAGATAATTAATGAAAAATAAAAAATAATAAATAAAAAAAAAATAAAAAATAAAATAAAAAAATTAAATAAAAAAAAATTCAAAAATAAAATTAAATAAAAAAAAAATAAAAAAAAATAAAAAATAAAATAAAAAATAAAATAAATTAAAAAAAATAAAAAATGAAAAATAAAAATAAACAATAAAAAAATAATATAGTCAAAAAAATTTTTCAATTAAATTGAAGAAAAGAATAAACATCGTATAATATTTTAAAAATAAGATAAAAAAATAAAAATAATTAATGAAAAAATGAAAAAAATTTTTTCAATTAAATTGTAAAAGAATAAACATCATATAATAAAATGTTTTTACAAATAAATCAGTCAATTTAACAACACTTTTGGCCATTGTTTCTGTTTGCAAACAAAAAGAGAAACAAGGAGGAGCAAATTTGAGATGAGGATTCTCGTATTTGCTGGCAGGAGACTTGGTGGTAGTCAAAAACTCTTTCCAGAGGAGATGTCCTGGGTCAGATTCCAATGCAGGAGTGTGCACTTTGGTTACGTACTTATTTTTCGACAAAAATTGAACTACTTTGAGGGCTGTTTTGCTTTGTTGTTTCATTCTGATGTAGAATGTTCTCAAACTTCTTAGCAACAGATGCGTTTCTTTTCGAGAATAAAATGAAAAATAAAATAAAAAATATAAATAAAAAATAAAATAAAAAATA
This sequence comes from Cochliopodium minus, assembly GCA_024220525.1. Lineage (NCBI taxonomy): Eukaryota > Discosea > Himatismenida > Cochliopodiidae > Cochliopodium > Cochliopodium minus. The sequence continues at coordinate 15,619 of JAMYWO010000229.1, forward strand.
ATAAATAATAAAATAAAAAATAAAAACAATTTGATAAAATAAATGTAAATTGAAAAAAAAAAAATAAATAAAAATAAATAAAAAAATAAAAAATAAAAAATGAAACAAAATAAAAAATAAAAAATGAAACAAAATAAAAAATAATTTAGAATAATTAAATAAATAATTATAAAAAATTTAAAAATAAATTTAAATTTTTTGAAAATTAAATAAACCAAAAAATCAATACCAAGAGAACCCAATATGCAACCGTAATGGAGACGCTCATTTTGGAGACCCATATAGTGGAGAGCATGTTTGGCAAGAACAACACTTTTTTTTTTTTAAACAAAAAAATAATTTTTGAGAAAATATAAACAAAATAAAACAACAAAAAACAAAAGAGGATCCTTTTAATTACCCTGCCAAAACATCAGAATGTCCCCCTAAAAATTTTGTAGCAGAGTGCATTTCAAAATCTGCTCCCAATTCCAAAAAATTTACGAGGAAGGGAGATGCAAAAGTCCCGCTTTTTAAAGAAAAAATCAAATTAAAGGAAAAATTAAAAATTTTAATTAAAGAAAAAAATAAAAAATAAAAAATAAAAAATAAAAAATAAAAAATACAAAATAAAAAATAAAAAATAAAAAATAAAAAATAAAAAAAATTAATAAATAATAAATTTAAATATATTTTTTAAAAGTTATTGCATTTCCTGATGAAGGAGCAAAGAAAAGGTTCGAGTCACATTACAAGGACTATCCAAACATAACTTGTATAAAAGTCAGAGAAGGTGAAAAAAGAAAAATCAGTGTAAGAGGTAATAAAAAACAAAAAATAAAAATACAAAAAAAAAACAAAAAAAATAAAGAAATAATAATTTTAAATAAAAAATGAAAAATAAAAAAATAAAAAATAAAAAAATAAAAAATGATTGACACAATTTTTGTTTTTGAAAATTAAAGAAAATTAAAAACAAAAAAAATAAAAATAAATAATAAAATAAAAATAAAAATAAAAAATAAACAAATAAAAATGAAATATCAAAAAATATATATAATAATTTATTAAAAATAAAATGAAAATAAAAATAATTAGATGGAAACCCATACGGAAAGCACATTATAATCATAGACGATTTAGTACAAACAGGAGGAACTCTATTAGAATGTGCACACAGCCTCAAAGANGGGGAGACCTTATGTAGAAGCGATGTCCATGGGACTTCCTGTGATAGCGACAGATTGGTCAGGGCAAACAGAGTTCATGACCAATAATAACTCTTATCTCATCAAAGTGGAGCAGCTGATCCCCGTCCCCTTTGGTGGTGATTATGCAGGTCACAGTTATGCAGAACCTTCTTCCAAACACCTTTCACAATTAATGAGACATGTTTATTCCAACCCTGATCAAGCCAAGCAGATCGGTAACAATGCTCGTCAAACTATGGTCGACAATTATAAGAGCTCCGATCTCGGAAAGATCATTCTCAATCGCATTAAGGTCATTTACGAAAAGATGAAGAAGGAAGATGAGGAAGGCGCTTCTCAGGACTGAGAAACCATTCCATTCCATTCACCAAAATCTTCAAATTTTATTATTTATATTCCAAAAAAAAAAAATTCAATCTCTCAACTTGTGGATTGATTATTGTCAATAACTATCTATCAAAATAAAAAAAAAAAACAGTTAAATTTCAAAATTTTTTTAATATAATACAAAAAGTTATTTTTTTGAAAGCAAAATAGATTTTTTTCCATTTTTTCTTATTTTTCATTTTACTACTCGTGAAATTAAAAATAAAATAATTTAATAAAGAGAGAAGCGGGATTACTCATAAAAGAGGGAAATCGATTTTGGGAGTTCTGATGGGTTGTTTGTTGTTATTGTGATCGATATTGTGTTCCTCGTTTTTGGTGGAGAGTCTCGAAATCTCCTCATTGATGAGATCAGACTCGCTGTGAATCAAATTCAATAAATTATTCATCTGCTTCATCACCTGAGAGCATCTCTCCTTTCGCAAAATTAAATCCTGCATTTTTTTTTCATCGCTGATATCTCCGTTATAAATGACAATTCCGAGCCCAGATAAAGGAATGAGGACATCATGTTTATTATTATCCTCCAGTTTTACATGATCATCCATTTGATAGAGCTCATTTTCCATCTCATTCTCATCGGATTTACGAGTCTTCTTATGAACAGTATTAACCTGATAAGAATCTTCTTCGTCTTCGGAATTCGGGCTGCTGTACTCCCTCTTCTTCTTTTTATTTGTGAAGTTTTCCTTTTTGCTATTGAAGCCATTATCTATGTTGTTGGAGGAAGATATATTTTCTTTTTTCGAATTTTTTGTTTCTCTCTTTGATTTTTTCACCTTGCAGTATTTACAATTACATAGTCCTCTACATTTATGACATACCCAATTTTCTATATTGCTCACCCATTGATTCGTTGCCCATTTCTCTTCCAAACAAAATTTGCAGATTATTATATTGCATTTCGAGCAGTAGAGAACCTGTCTTGGCCTTTGTTTTATGCTTATATGACATACATGGCCTATTTTTGAAAATGAAATAAAAAAAGGTAAATTACTTTGTGGTTATAAACACAAAATTTTATTATTTATTTTTTTAAATTTGAAAAATAAAAAATATTTTTTTTTTTTTTTGATTGAATAATTCAAATTTTTTAAATTGTTTTAAATGAATGTTGAAATTTTTATTGTTTAGGAAATTGTTCTCACAGCAGGTATTATGGTTTGGATGATCTTGTATTTCTTTATTTTTGTTATTGTCTGTTGTTCGATCTTTCGAAATTTCATTATTATTCGATTCATTTCCATTTTTATTTACATTCCTACTATTTTTGCTATTTGACATTACTCTGGGATCAAAAAAAATAAAAAATTTTTATAGATTTTTTTTTTTCTTCTTTGATATAAATTGGTTAGAGAAAAAGGTGTGTGAAAATTTCCAATCCAATTTTTTTTTGATTTTTTTTTTAATTTTTATAAATTGATTAAAATAAAAAAACAAATTTATTTGCACTAAAAAAAAACAAAATTGAATTATAAAAAATTGAGAAAAAAATTTTTTTTTTTTAATTTTTGCATTTTGCTCCATATCATCACTTATACCTGACAATTACTTCACAAAAATATCACAATGATCGATAATTTAATAACCCTACATCCAAATATTGATTATGGCGGAAGTTATAATCGTACACTGGATATTTATATAGAGAAGATAGAAGAAATCCAAAACAAGAAAAATGCATTGGTTTTGATTTATGTTCATGGTGGACTTTGGCGTGATGGAAATAAAGATCTCTACTCCCATTTCAAAAATATCTGCTCATCGATCAAAATAAGGGAATCTAAAAAATATAGTGAGGTAAGAGAATATGTGATACACATAAATGAGATTCACAATAAAATAAATGCAGATATATAAAATATATACTTTAATTTTCATTTAAATGGAATAATCCAAAAATAAGTTTTTTGAAGACAATATATCTCAATATAAAAATGCATCATATAGATGGATTAGTTGATAATCAATATATCCATTTCATATTTAATGATTCACTCATTGATAAATTTAATTAATCTTATTTTGATGAAAGGTAGTGGTGTCAATTATGAATTATCCATTATCAGGAGAAGAAAACAATGTGAAGGGACCAATACATACTATTGAAGTGGCAAAAGCATTCGAATATATCCTCAACAAAGCACCCCAAAAATATGATTTCAGTAGTGAAAATGAGGTATATTTGGTCGGACATTCATGCGGATGCACCATGAACATGGCAATATATATGGATCCAAAAAGATTTGGACAAGAAATTTCGCTGATGAAAAATATAAGGGGAATCTTCAATATTTCCGGGATATTTGACATGGAGTCCTTTTCAAAAGAGATCCCTCAACAATTCTTGAATGAATTCTACCTTTCACATCCCAAAGAAGATATTAATGATTGGCCATCTCCCAATAAAATTTCTTTGAATAATCCACAACGATGCAAATTGATGTTCTATCAATCCAAAGAGGATCCTTACGTTGAACTCTCTCAATCCATCAATTTCTCCAATCAAATGTCGTTGAAAGGTTTCTCCGTAAAAGTGAAGAAGATTGAATCAGGAGATCATTATTATGCTGTGAGAGATCACTACGAAAAATCTGGACTTGGTGATGAGATCATTGAGTTCATTTTGTCTTAAATTTAAGAAAAATTAAAAAAAAATATATAATTTCGAAATTTCCAAAATAAGATTTTGAAAAAAAACAAAAATTCGAAACTTTTTCGTGGATACTCTGATTTTTTTTTTACAGAATTAGTTTAATTTTTTTTATATAATCGTTTTTTTTTGGAAGTTATTTTAATTGTTCAATTTCTCCAACCTGCATAAAGAACATCCAAAAGAATACTCTTCTCCGTTGAGAGGGTGATTTAAACCGCAAGTACAAGGAGGAAGTTGGTTTCTTGGTTTGTTGGGAAGTTCTCCAGCTATTGAAAAAATATCAGACAGTAAATAAAAAATAAATTTCAAGAAATATGAAAGAAAAAATTTGTTTTTACCTTTTTGATGGCAAGGATCACAAAAATGGGTATTTCCCCAACAAAACCAAACTGAAAAATTATAAATTGTTATTCAAAAAAAAAATTTTGTTGAAATATTTTTTTTGTCTTCAGACATCTTACAGCAAATTTACATTTCCACTCGATATAATCATTTCCATGTTTTACACAACTAAAAAAATAAAAGTTTTAAAGAGAAAATAATTTTATAAAGAATATTTTACGTAGTTTTTCCACCAGGATCAGAACAAGCACCACAAATGAGTTCTTTGGGATCCAAACTCTCTGACGGCCTCTAAGCACGGTTACCACCAAGTAAGGCTTTGTGCATTTGTAGCAAGGAAGGAAGTAGTTGTACACTAAAACCTTCCTTGTCGTTGTAGAACTTTCCTTCTTTAGATGTTATTTGTTCGTTATTATCGTCTCTGTGTATCTTTAAAAAATTTTAAAAAATGAAAAATTAAAGTAAAAATAATGAAAAGTAAAATTTTAATGAAAAAATTAAAATTTTAATGATATTTTTAATGATTTTTTTTTAAAAGTTTACTTTAGTCTTTTGGTGGCTAAGTCTTTGACTTCGTTGTAAATAAACATAGGTTTTTAAATATACGTCAAAGCTTTGTTGGACATTCTCTTCTCTTTAAGGGCAGTCAGAAGGAGAAGACAACTTTAACAAAAAAGTGAAAATGAAATTAAAAATCTTAAATTATGTTATTAATAAAAATAAAATAAAAATAAATAAAAATAAAAAATAAAAATAAAAATAAAAATAAAATAAAATAAAATGAAATAAAAATAAAATAAAAATAAAAATAAATTAAAATTAAATGTGGAATTATATTAATAAAAATAAAAATAAAATAAAAATAATTAAAAATTTGTGAACATAAATTAAAATAAAATTAAGTTAATTTAAAACAAATAAAACTAATGAAAAAACAATAATTTAATTGAATTGAAAAATAATTCTTTAATTTTTTTTTTTATCTTGCACCAAGAATTTCTTCTCAATTTAGTTTTGGCACATTCAAAATGCGAAGTGACCATCTAACTTGATGATGGGAGAAGAAGAGAGGCAGTCGGTCCAACAGATGTTGCAGTAATCGTCCAACTTTTGCTGAGCATTCCCTTCTTTCTCTTTGCAGATCAAACATTCCACACATTCTGCTCCTTTAACACCGTAGCAAAATGTCCTGAAGAAAACTTTTTAAATAATAATAAAATTTAAAAATTTGAAAAAATTTAAAAATTTGAAAAAATTTTGAAAATTTGAAAATTGAAAAAATTTAAAAATTGAAAAAAAAATTAAAAAAATTTAAAATCAAAATTAATTAAAATTTTAGAAATGGATAATTTTAAAATAATTTTAAAAAATAATAACAAATCATAAAAAAATTTAAAGAATAAAGCTAAAAATAAATTTAAATAAAAACGATAGAAAATTAAAAACAAAAACATAGAACAAAAAAACACTAACCACACTTTAACATTTTGGGATCAATTGTCTTTTCGAGGCAATCATCTTCTGTACAAACGGTTTAATTGCAGGGCTGTTGGTATGGGCTTTACTGTGTTTTTCGTTTGTCAAAGCGTCGTCACAAAATCTGCAATGTTTCTTCTTGAAATTCAACTTGCTAAATAAAAAAAAATTAATTAAAATTTTTAATTTTTAAATGAATTCTTTAATTAAAAAACCAGAAAAATCAAAAATGGAGGTAATAAATAAAATTCAACAATAATTAAAAATGAAGAATAAAAAACATCAAAATAAAATAAAATACAAAAAAGAAAACTGAAAAACAAAAATAAAAATAAAAATAAAAATAAAAATAAAATAAAAATAAAAAATAAAAAATAAAAAATAAAATAAAAAAATAAAATAAATAAAATAAATAATTAAATTTAAAATTCAATAAAACAAATGAAATATTTAAAAATGAAAATTAAAACCTGTTCAAGTCTTTCCCAAGTGATAATCCAACTTCTTGCAACTAGCACAAAAAATGGTGTCGTTTTTCTGCATCTAAATCTGTTCTCGTCCCTGTGATGTAAAGCTATGGACAAAGGCTTTCCATCCTCGTTAAACAAATCAATTGGCTCTTTATATTGTTTTGGTTCTACCTTGATTCGCTCAAAAGTGTCCCCACATTCTATTCAAATTGGAAAAATAAAATGATAAAAAAATTAAAAAAAATAATGAATAAAAAATAAATAATTAATTAAAATTTGAATAATTTCAAATGAAATTGACAAAATATTAATAAAAAAATAAATAAAAATAAGTTAAAATAAAAAAAAATCGTGAAAAGATCTTATCTTGAAACTAAATCAAATATAAATGAAAGATAAAATAAACAAATAATACAGAAAATAAAATTAGTCGCAACAAATCAAAGAAATAAATTTTTTTGACCTTCTTTTGGACATTTGATCATGTCAACATCTTTCATCATGTGATTGATTCCTTCATTCAAAAAGTTTTGGAAGCCCTCTTCGCCAAGAAGGTGCTTGATCTCGCTTTGAAGGAGAGGTTGGCCACACTTGCATTTTATCTCAGAGATGTCTCCCTCCTTCATCTTCTGGTTGATCATCCCCAAAGAACAGTTGTTGCACATCTGATGTGCGCAATTCTTTAAAAAAAAAAAAGTTTAAAAATTGGAAAGTGAATGTGATCATATCAAATGTATTTGGGAGGAATATTAAATAATCTTCATTTTATTATAAATTAAGCAAATAAATTTAAAGAAAAATATTTTTGTCAATTAAAATTCATCCTAAATTTACATCCAAATTATATGATAAAGGTAAATTATTATATATTTGAGTGTATTTTACTTCCAAAAAGATCAAATCTTCCAAATTTGTATTTTTGCATTTTTGGCATTGGATATCATTTTCATCTACCTCCTCTATCTTTGGAATTTTAGGTCCTTTCATATTATCATCCTCAATATCATTGTTATCTTGATCTTCATTGGGGATTCTTGGAGAAATAAGAAATAAATGTTAATCAGTACTGAATCTTTGAGGAGTATAAATATTTATTTACCCATTCAAACACATGTCGACATGTTGCTCAATAATATTGGTGGGAAATTTTTTAGAACAAACAGGACATTCAGAATCTTCCATAATTTCGAAAATACTACAATCCCTCTTCAATTTTTTTTTTATTTATAATAAGCTTTTATTTAATGAAAAATAAAAAAAAAATAAACATAAAATTAAAAGTTTAATTAGAAACAAAAAGATGAAGAGAGGAGCAGAAGGTTTTATTCTTCAATTCTCAGAATCAGAATCCTCCTCTTGAGGAAGAGTCTTCTCTTCAGAATGCTTCTTCCAAAAATCGAGATTGGCCAACAAACACTGGACGCAAATGGAAGAACTAGGGAACTTGTCAACCCACAAAGAATAAAGGGGCTGAACAAGAAAACTGATGAAACCGATCTGAGACTTGGGCAAGTCACCAGTAGCACGATCCATATAAGGAGATAAAGGTAACTTTCTACTCTTCTCGATGTCACCTTGGTTGTAAAACTCGTTGGTGACCCTTTTAGTCCATTTGACGTGCAACTTCATTTCTTTGGCGGTGTGAGAGACGTCGGCACATTTGAGGGCGACCATGAGAGCCAAACGACGATCTTCGAGCTTGTTGAAATCGATGCCGCTTTCGAGCTTGCTTTTGAATTGTCCTACGATCTCGAAGTGCTTGGAGAAATCGGTCGCCAAAACACATTTGATCACTGTCTCTCTAATTTCTTTGTACATTTCGGGACATCCTTCAAAAATGTTGTATTCATCTTTGTTCAACAGAAAGTAAGCAGAAGCGACGTGATGATTCTCCAAGACGGACATGTCGTTGTATCTGATGGCAATGTCATCGTGAGAATTGATGATGAAAGCATTGTTCACCCCAGGATGTTCGTAGTCATGGATAATAGCTGCAACCAAGCCTGCAAAGATGTCAACGTCAGTAACGAAACCAGACAAACCACCACGAGTAAGAAAAAAATTCATCGTTTGGGCAACATCAGAAGCATGGACAGCATTGTGATAATCATTCTCTTTTTTGTACCCTTCGTCCATTTTCTTGAGCCACTCGACAAGTTTCTTTTCGGGGATGTTGAATTTGTTGATGAGATCATGATGGACAAAGAGAGCATAGCCCATGTAAAAAAGAGGGTTGCCCTTTGACTTCTTGTTGAGTGCGTAGATAGGAAAGTTCCAGTTGCAAATGTCAGGCATGATTTCCTTGACAAGGGGATGTTGCTCGGAAGTGTCAAGAAATTTGTTTCTCGAGACCTCTTCGTTTGTCTTTGTAAGAATCAATCGCTCCTTTTTGAGGGAATCGTTTCTGTGGTAAGAAGGCTGTGTATGCTCCAAAACGAACTTTTTGGTATCTTGATCGATATCCTGATTCTCTTCGAGCAATTGATTGATGTTGGACATGTAAAGATTGCCACCACTCATCAACATCTTCACCACATAGTCCATATCCTCCGGCTTTCCAGTGTAAGCACTGTTGTTCTTCAATTCCTTCAAGGTACGAACTATTTTCTCAGTGGGAAACCCAGAGTCCTCAGTAGTTCCAGTAGTGGGGTAATAAGTGAAGGTTTTTTCGTCTGCAAATACGTTTTGGCCCACTGCTTTGAAGTAAAGGCCAGATTTAAACATGTTGGTAGCGATTGCCACAGAGATGTTTCTTCTGATTCCAAAATGTTTAGAGAACCACGTTACCAGATCACTTCCTAAGAACATTGTCTTTTTCTTTCCCAACATGGACTTTTTGCTCACCAAAGTTTTTACACCAGTAGTGGGATGGAACATAAGTTTGGCCCACTCCTGTTCATTATTGGGCGGTGTCTCAAAAGATCCCTCACCGGTATCTTGAAACACAAAAATGTTTCCCTTGTCCTCAAAGTTGCTGTTATATGTTACACTGTGTATAAAGTAGAATCTCTCCAGACATTGTCCCAACTCTAAAGCAGGGTTCCTCCCAAGATTATAATTTCTCATCAACCAATCAATAGCATCACTGCATAAAAATGAGTTTGGATATGTTTTGAATCCTATTTTTCTGTTTTTAATAGAAACTCCAGAGGCAGGATTCTTCATTTCTCTTTGAATCTCATCAAGTTCTGTCATGGAGAAGGTTTTGTTACTTGTGGTGAGTTGTCTGTTGGTTGTCTTGGTTTGAATAGCTCTTGTGATGTCGAGCATCCATGACTTTTTCTCTTCCAAAGTCGAACAACTCAACAACATTCTTGTTTTTCCTTTTCTAATCGAAAAGATGTTTTGTGCATCTTTAAAAAAAAAATTAGAATTAATCTTTATGTTAAAAAAAAAAAAAACTACAAGAAACATCCTTTTCTTCTGAAATGGTGGCCCCTTGAAGCTCGATCAACTTGGTGAAATTGTGCAATTTTTCGTTTTCTGTGTTTTTGGCCAAAGCGATGTAATCATTAAAGAGATACAAAGAGTTTCTCTCATTGGTCTCAGAGTGGTTCATGTTCACTTCGTTGATAGGACCCTCTCGAAGAAGGTTCCTCTCTATTGACTTCATAAAATCGGAAAAGAAAATTTTGTCGTTAGGATTAGAAAAGAGCTCCATCAGTTGGTCTATGTTCATAGAATTACGTCTTTTGATGGCTATTGTGAAATTCACTCTTCTGAGAGTGTCCGCAGCTTCCCTCAAAGGATCTCCCTCTTTGTGACCTTGTGGTATGAGTGCTACCAACTCGTCTATGATCCTTTCATATGCAGTCGTTCTCAAAATGGGCTGTACGAGCAATCCAAGCAAACTTTTTGTTGATACTGTCAAGTTTGTTTTCTAATTCATTGAATTTAAAAAGATTTTAAGTGAATTTCCATTTATGAAATAAAAAAAGTTTCATACTTCTATAAAATTTTTGAATTCAGGAAATTTCTTCATGCATTTTTCAATCTTTTGTAATACATCCATGAATTCATCAACATATGGCACATAATATGATTGTAAAATTGGCAACATCTCTTTTTTAAATACACTTCCAACTTTAGTGGAAGCGATGAATTTATCTACATTATCTTTATCTATCAATTCTGTGAGAATATTTTTTTGTCTATCTTTCATGATCGAGATTTTGCGAAATATGTGATCCAATGTTTTATCAGGAATTATATTTTTGTTTTGGAGGGGTTTATAATATTTCTAAACAAGAAATTTGAATAAGAAAGGGATGCATAAATAAATATTGTATTGAAAGGATGATTTACCGAAGAAATTGTGAAAATATTCATAAAATATTCTTTCTCAGAGTCCAGGAATTTCACCCATACATTCCTCCTCAATCTGAGATGATCAATGTTTCTTTTGGATTGTCTTCTTACCTTCCTCAAATTCAACCATCTCCTTATCATTCTCTGGAGTTTGATCACTTCTTTTTCTTCATATTTTTCCAATATATTTTTCTGTTATAATTGATGGTGGGATATAATTAGTACATTTTCGCTTCAAAATCCATATTATATTGATGAAAAATTTTTATTTCTTATATAAAAATACCATTTTGATTGCATTATTGAATGATGGATATATATATTGATGAATGATGAATATATAGTGGGTACCAAAAATGATATTCCATTAAATTAAAATTATTTTAATTTACCTCTCTCTTGATAAATATTTGTTGCTCATCATTCTCGAGTCTTTGGAGTGAATCAAAGACATTATCCAATATCTTTTTGCTATTCATATCTGTACAATCCTTTTTCAGGTAAAGAATTTCTTTCTGCAAATGAAACAAGTCGATGGATGGCTCAATCTTGATGATAGTCTTTGGTTTGAGATTGATCTGTGGATTATTTTCTTCTATTTTACATTCCTCAGATTTATTCTTGTCAGATTCAAACAAATCTTCTATATTTTTGTTGATTGTCTTTTTGCTTGACATTGTATTGGAGGTGATTTTCATAGAATGTGGTTTCTTCTTTTTGGGAGATTTATCATTGCTTCCTCTTCCTATATTACTATCATCTTTAGATGTTTCTTGATTATTGGATTTTACAACATCCATTGTATTCTCCATTATGGATAATTCATGACCAGGGAATATTGCAACAGAAGTGGAGCGAATATGAGAAAATTTTTTTCTTTGATCAGATGTTTTGAGATTTCTAATTTCATTGCTGACTGAATCCTTCTTTTCCCTCAATTTCTTCAAATTTTGCAAGAAATCTTTATTATGTTTCATCAAAGATTCCTGCGTTAAAATTGTTTTTTCGCTCATCAATTTGAATATTATAATTATTATTTCTATTTGTGAAGATAAAAAGAGGGGAATATAATGATTTTTATTGTTCTATTCCAGCAATTTTTTTTATTTTTATCACATATTTTTAATCAAATATTTGGTCAGTTAAAAAAAATAGTAAATATAAGATTTTGTCAAAATAGAATTTTAATGAATTCAGAAGGGTGAGATTTGTCAAATTTAAAAATAACACACTTCGAATTAAAAAATTTTTTTTATTTTTAAATGTTTCAAATGTTGCAATTAGTAAATACCCAAGAAAAATAGAATAATGTTGAAAATACCAAATGAAATGGTAGATACAGTTGGGAAAAAGGAATTGGCATTAGAAGTACAATTATCTCCAGGTCCAACAATTACAAAAGATTCACATTCTGGGGAAGTAAATTGGCAACTATCGAGCCATGCTTCGCATGTTGATCTGCATACAGGTTCCATAATTGGTGATAATGCATCTTCATTATTATCAGGAACACATTTGGGAAAAAATACAGCACATGCATAATTTTTTCTTGATGTTCTGCAACCTTCATTATCAACAAAATATAAAAGCTTTTCAGAATATGATTGAGCTTGAAGATCAGAAGCAGTTGCATTCTTTACACATGTAGGATAATCAATGGTACAAAAACTGATTCTTTGGGTGGCAATTGAGGAATTGAGTTTTGCACAGTCTGCTGGGCAATAATCAATAAATGATTGACCATTTGTGGAGTGTATATATACTGTATAATTTATTATTTTTTAAAAATGAGAAGGTTTTTAAAAATTTAAATTTTATACTCAATATAAAAATATTATTGAATTAATAAGAATTCGAGTTTTGATTAAAGAAAAAGAAATTTGTACGAGTAAATAATAATGCCAAAAATGCGAGTGTTATTTTATACATTTGCTGTTGGGAAGGAGGCAATTAAATTTTTTTTTTTTTTTTTATTTTTAAATAATTTATTTAAAATTATTTTTTAATTGTTATTTTTTTTTTTTAATGTGTACTCTTCTTATAATTTTTATGAGATCAAGAGAATCCAGAATTTCTGAATAAAAGCTTAATTTTTCAAATTTATTAAATTTTTATTGAAACATCTCTTATTTAAAATAAACAAGAAAATTGAGAATCGTTGAATTTTTTTTTTTAAAATCACAAATTTATACATAGTAAGAAGCAATGAAATTGAATGTAAAAGATCCTTGACATGATTGCATCGTTCAACATTCTTCTGTGCTTTGGAAATTAAGAATAATTTTTTCCGAAAATCTTTTAATTTTAAAATAATAGAAAAAAAAAGTCAAAATGAAAGTTTTGGACATCATATTCACTTCAAATCTTTAAATTATTGATAAATTTAAAAGTATGATTCGATATCTTTTCTTTTGTTGAAAGCATGATGGCATTATTGCAAACAGTTTTGAATAAATGAGATCTGAATCCTTTCCACAAAGAGATCAATCCATCTTTTTGATATTTTTTGATAAAAAAGTCTATAATTCCCCCATAGGAAGTATTAGATTGTACACTCAGAACCTATTTTAAAATAAGCACAAATTTTTTTTTCTTTTACAAAAAGGGAAAAAAAAAGGGAATTTAGTTTACAGTTTTGGCCAAGTAAATAGGATAGGTACTAAATAAAGGAAAAATGAAAATTGGAAAATATGAAAAAAGTAAAAAATAAAAAAAAATAAATGTTTTTTACAATAGCAATGCTATGAAAGCTGAAATGGCACCAAGTGAAAATAATTCGAGCATAGTCAAATCTTTTTTGCCCCTATTTTTTATGAGATGCGCTTTCAATTTATCAAAGACAAAATTTTGGATAGAGGGGAATAAGGATAGAATGAGGGAAGGAATCATTCCCTTTGTGAATCCTTTTAATCCATTGAGTTTATACTCATGAATAAATGATGCTATCACCCCCAATGATTGACCTATTCAAAATAAATAAAATGAAAGTATATATATATATTTTCAACAAAATTATGATCATAATTTCAAAACTAAAGATGGATACAAGTGAATATATACCTGATTTTTGTGATAATTTCATTTTTGTTGATATTACTTGAATTGGATTTGTCAATATTGCCACTATTGATCCTCCTATTATCCCATGTATGAATGATTTGATCCCCACATCTTCTGGTTTGAAATTTTCATAGTAAGAATAAAATATCTTTCATTTTTTGTTTGATGTGATTTGAAAGGAAGAAATAAAGGGAAATGATCAAAAATAAAAGGAAATGATTTTTACAAAATTTTTTAATGAAGAATTCAGATATTCGCTTTGCAATCCTTTGTATAATGATAAAAATCCTTCATTTTTTGCGATTTTATATATTCCATCTCTTAATCCTTCATATCTTTCCATATTCGGATCATCTGAAGATCCTTGTATCTGCAATCTTGTTTTCACGAGCTATGATTGATATAGATTAGTATATATCTTTTTTTATAAATATAATTACATCAATCGGATGTAGTAATGTGCAAGATATCATACAAGAAAATACGCTGGATAATGCTTTAGAAAATTCTTCAGACATTCTGAAAATTTTCTGAATCACTTTTTTTTTTAATATTCGCCTTTCATCATGAAATTGATTTGAAAATCAAAGTGAATGAAATATAGACCCAAATGAATTATAAATCACCGAAAATATTTCACAAGCTAATTCTTCAAAATATTGAAAGAAGAAAATAAAGTTTATCAAAAAAAAAAAAAAAAATGGAATCATCACAATTTGCAATATTATCTACATGCAACCTTAATCAATGGGCATTAGATTTCAAAGGAAATTATGAGAGAATAAAATTATCAATCCTTCAATCGAAAGAAAAGAAGGCAAGATATAGATTGGGACCTGAATTGGAAATCTGTGGTTATGGTTGTCAAGATCATTTCCTCGAAAATGATACATATTTGCACTGTTGGACAGTGATAGAATGGATAATAAAAGATAAACTCAGCAATGATATCATATGTGATGTTGGAATGCCTGGTAGAAAACAAACATTTTTTTTAAAAAGTTGAAATTTAAACGATCAAAAATTTTTGGCAGTTTTGCATAAAGGTGTCAGATATAATTGTAGGGTTTTCATATTGAATGGAAAATTATTATTGATAAGACCAAAGATGTTTCTTGCAAATGATGGTAAATGAATATAAATGTTTATAAACTTGAATATTTAAATAATATGTTTATAATAAGCATCCCCAATGAATCATTTTAATCCATTTTGCTTTATTTCACATATTCTCAAAGCATTTTTCAATAATGCTGTAAATTCATAAATTAGGTAACTATAGGGAGACAAGATATTTCAATGCATGGTGCTTTCCGAGAAAGATCGCACAACATGACTTGCCAGCCAACATAAAGAAGCTCACAGGACAAGATCAAGTTGCATTCGGAGATGCAGCCTTGAATCTCAACGACACAGTGCTATCATCAGAAACATGCGAAGAATTATTCACACCAAATTCGCCACATATCTATCATACCCTCAATGGGATCGAAATCATAACGAATGGGAGTGGATCTCATCATCAATTGAGGAAATTGAATACCAGGGTGGATCTCATCCAAAACGCAACCGCCAAGTGTGGCGGCGCATATCTTTACGCCAACCAACAAGGTTGTGATGGAGACAGGTTGTACTTTGATGGTTCTTGCATGATTTTTGCAAACGGAAAAATGTTGGCACAAGGTTCTCAGTTCTCCTTACTTGATGTAGAAGTTGTAAAAAAAATATTTTTTGTTAATTATTTTTTTGTTTTAATTTCATTTATTTATTTTGGTTTTTTGTTAAAAAAAATATTTTTTACTTTTTTTTCCCTGATTTTTTACTTTTTTTTCCCTTATTTTCTCCAATTTAGACTACTGCTACAATAGATCTCGAACAAATAAGATCGTATAGAGCCTCCATTGCTTCTCGTGGCACACAAGCAGCCTTGTCTGAAACAGTTCCAAGAATTTACGTAGATTTTGACATTTGTGATGAAAATGCAGTTCCGTCTTATCCTATTAAGCCAAAGTTTTTGTTGCCAGAAGAAGAAATTGCTTTTGGTATTATCATTTTTACATTATCGCATAAAATAACCATATTATCAGTTTAAAGTTTAACAAAATTCCCACATTATTTTGTGATTTACTTATTTTTTGATATTTCAAAAAAAATTTAAAGGTCCTGCCTGTTGGTTGTGGGACTACTTGAGAAGAAGTGGGATGGGAGGATACTTCCTCCCATTGAGTGGAGGAGCAGATTCATCAGCGACAGCAACCATAGTGGGTTCGATGTGCCAACTCATCTTCAAGGAAATAAAGAAGGGGAACTCCGTCATTTTGGGGGATTTGAGAAGAGTCGCGAGGTTGCCCAACTATGATCCTCTTGACCCTAGAGACATTGCTTCCAAAATATTTGTCACTGCTTTTTTGGCCACTAAGAACTCTTCTACTGAAACCAGCGAGAGGGCTTTTAACCTTTCAAGTAAAAATAAAAATAAAAATCAAAATTATTTTAAAAAAAAATTTTAAATAAATAAAATTTAAAATAAAATTTTAATCAAATTATTTTTTAAATATATTTTCAAATAAATTTTTACATTGATTTAAATCAATTTTTATTTAATTTTAGTTTTTTTTAATATATTAAAAATATCAATAGTTTTTTTTTTGTAAAAATTTTTTTTAAAAACGGAACAATAATTATTTTTTAAATCAACAGGCGAAATAGGATCAGTTCACTACAACATCAACATTGATCGTATCGTAGATTCATTCATAGAAGTCTCCAAATCTACGTTCAAACACGAGCCGAAATTCAAAGTGCACGGGGGATCCCACTCCGAGAATCTTGCCCTCCAAAACATACAGGCTCGTTCGAGAATGGTCATCTCTTATGTCGTCTCTCAACTTTACCACTCTCGAGACAGTGGTATCAGTTTGTTGGTGCTTGGATCTGCTAATGTGGATGAAGCATTGAGAGGATATTATACTAAAGTCTTTTTTTTTTTTTCTTAACTTTTTATTCTTATTTCATTTTTTTTTTACTTTTTTTTCTTTTTAAATCAAAGAGATTTTATTTTCATTAATTTTTTTTCGTTATTTTTTTTTTTTTAATTTTTTTTTTTTATAGTATGACTGCAGCTCAGCAGACGTAAACCCAATAGGATCAATTAGTAAAACAGATCTCAAGAATTTTCTTCTGTGGGCAAGCGACAATTTGGGTTACAAAACTCTTACTAGCGTCGCCAACGCAACACCAACCGCAGAATTGGAGCCCCTCAAAGAAGGTAAAAAATTTTAAATAAAAAGTTTATTTAGATTATTGTTTTATTTTTGATTTTTTATATTATTTTTTATTTTTATTTTTTATTTTAATAATTATATTATTTTTTTTACCTTTAAACAAAAATTCTTTTTCAAAAAAAAAATCAGGTCAAATATCACAAACGGACGAAGTGGACATGGGAATGTCCTATGCAGAACTCTCCATCTTCGGAAAACTCCGCAGCGACTCCAAATGCGGGCCCCTCTCCATGTTCCGCTACCTCTGCCACAAGTGGGACCATCTTCCTCTCGAAACTGTCGCCCACAAAGTCAAACATTTTTTCAGGTGTTACGGAATTAACCGCCATAAAATGACAACTTTGACACCTTCTTATCATTGTGAAAGTTACAGCCCTGATGATAACCGTTATGATCACCGTCCTTTCCTTTACAACAGTGTTTGGGATTTGCAGTTTGAGGAGATTGATAAGATCGTTCTAGGCAAGAAGAGTTCTGCTCCTGTCTTCAAGAGCAACTTGTGAAAAAAAAAAAAGCACAAAAGAAATTAAATGAAAAAATTTTTCAAAAAGGAACTAAAATTTATGTCATTATCAGAGTTGATGTTAATTGATTTAATTAATAATTAAAATAATTTAAAAAAATGAAAAGTGTTCTAGTTGTTGGCAAGATTTATTTTCTCTTTTTGATCGAATTATAAAACCATTTTCCTTCTTTTTTGATTTAGGTGGATCCAAGTTCATGGGCAAAGCTTTGATCGAGAAATTTTGCCAAGAAGAATTCAGGAAGAAATATAAGGTATCTGTATTGAATAGAGGAAAGACATATTGGTAGGTTTTTAAATATTTATGAAATAAAATTAATATCAAACCAATAAAGTTATATTCATTTATTCACGTTATTATATGTACAAAATGGATAGATTCCATATGAAAGAACGATTATATTGTCCTAGAATTGATAATATTATCAATTCTATTTTTGATTATCTCTGTATATTCACCAAAAGATTTTTTTTTTTTTAATTGAATAGGGGAAAGACAGATCAATTCAGTGAACATTTGGAGTATCTCCACGGAGACAGAACTGATATCGAAATAATGAGGAAAATATTCCAAGGGAGAAAATTTGATGTTATCATTGATTTTTGCTGTTATGATACCGAGGATCTCCAAATGATTATTGGTCAGAAAAAATTTTTATTTATTTATTATATCTTTTTAATTTTTTTTTTTATTTTTTTTTTTTTTTTTTTTAATAGAAAATTTTGCGGGAAGATGCGAACAGTACGTTTATATTTCCACAGATTCAGTCTATGATGTGTGCAAGAAGAAGAAACACGACGGGCCTGTTTTGGAGACAGATTCCATCAGACCAAAGAGCGAAGAGAGAAGAAGAATCAAAAACAAACTTGAAGTAAACAAACCATTTTATTTTTATTATCATTTTTTGTTTTAATTTTATTTTTTTTTAATTTTTATTTTTTATTTTTATTATTTTTTATTTTATTTTTTATTTCATTTTTATTTTGTTTTTTTGTATTTGATTTTTTATTTTTTTTGATTTTTAATATTTATCATTTTGTTATTTTTGTTGCAGAAATACGGGAACCACAAGTTCATGGTCGAGGAAGCCATTTTGGAGCACAACAAAAACAGTACACAAAAGCTTCCTTACGTTTTCATCAGACTCCCTGACGTGCTGGGGCAATACGACAGAACCAACCGTTTTTGGATGTTACAATTATGGGTTAAAACTTTTTATTTATTAATTTTTTTATTTTTTATTTTCATTTTTTATTTTTTTATTTTATTTTTATTTTTTATTTTAATATTTTATTTTTTGATCTTATTTTGTATTCATTTAAAATAAAAAGTTAAGAATCTCGGACTTCCAGCCAGTATTGCTTCAATATCCAATCGACCACAGACTTTCTTTCGTCTATTCACAAGACGTGGTTGATTTCGTTGTTGAGAAAGTTTTGCTGAACCCAAAATGTACTTTTTACATTAAATCATTACATTATTTTTAAATAATATTTTTTTAATTTTTTATTTTTAAAAAAATTTTATGATTTTTTTTTTTTTTTTTCAATTTTTTGCTATAGCTCTTGGAGAGGCTTTCAACATCGCTCACAAGGAAAACTACACTATGGAAGAATTCTGCTTGAAAATTGCATCACACATGGGCATAACCAACCCCAAATTCGAGAAAGAGACCTTCAAAAAGACTCGTGAGCAAAGAAAAGTAACAAAAAAAAATTTTTACAAAGAAAAAATATCATTAAATATTTTTTTTTTAAAAAATTTCTACAGGAAAAGTAATTATTTTTTTTTTTTGGTTTCTTATTTGAATTATTTTTTTTTTTTTAAAGTGATTTCCCTTATTATTATCCTTCAGTTACTTTTGGGCCTATAAATTGCGACAAAGCAATTAAAACTTTGGGATGGAATCCAACTCCAATAGATCAAGTTATTGAAATTTGTTACAAGTTTTTTGAAGTAACATTTATTTTTTATTTTTTATTTTTTTATTTTTTATTTTTTATTTTTTATTTTTATTTTTTTATTTTTTATTTTTTATTTTTGATTTTTTATTTTTTATTTTTTATTTTTTATTTTTTATTTTTTATTTCAAATTTTTATTTTTTATTTCAAATTTTTTATTTTTGATTGAAAATAGGAATCTTGGAACACCTCTTTCGATGTGCTCAAAGAAGACTTTGATGAGGACTTCAGTCAAGAAATGAGAGAAAAAATAATTTCATTCTACAACAAGAAATAAATTAAAAAATATTTAATAATTTTCAATTAAAAAAAATTTTTTTTATTAAATATTTTTTTCATTTGTTTCAAACTTTTTTTAATTTTAGTTATTTTACAAATTTCTTCTTTTTTTCATAACAAAAAAAAAAGAGTAATTAACAAGTCAACTGCTTGTCAATGGTAGAATCACAACTAAGTTTAGACAAACCGACCAAAGGAAACCAACTGAAAGAAAAAAGATGGTTGGCGAAAGTGAGTCCATGGAGCAAATAGTCATAATAAATGATTTTGGTGTGAGTGATTCGGTTTCGTTCATAAAAATGAACAAAGTAGTCATTGCTAGTCAAAGGTTGTACCAAAGACAGAATTTCTTCAAGTTTTTCGGATTTATAAGCAATAGAGACAGTGCAACAGATGACTTCTTTGCCTGATCTCTTGTCTAAGAAAATGATGTCGGCGGAGTTTTTTTGATTGAATTTATGGCAGTCGGGATCTTCGCAGATCAGTTTAACGAGCTCGTTTTTGAAGTTGGCCGTTCTAAAATTGAGATCATCTTCGAAGATGAGAAGGTAAGGCTTTCTGTTTTCTTTTTCGAGAAAGTATTTCATGACTTTGATATTCGATAAAATCAATCCTGTTTCTCCTGTTCATGTTAATTTTTTTAAAAATTTTAAATAAAAAAAGAATTTAATTCATTAAAAATAAAAAATAAAAAATACAAAAAAACAAATAATTAAATAAAAAAATAAAAAAATAAAAAAATAAAAATAAAAAATAAAAAAATAAAAAAATAAAAATAAAAAATAAAAAATAAAATAAAAAATAGAATTAAACAAAGAAATAAAAAAATAAAAAGAATTAATGAAAAAATAAATAATTTACCAGACACTCTTGAGATTAAATGTTCAGGAAAGGAGAGCTTTTTTTTGATGTATTCTTCTATCACAAAGGGGTCTTTCTCCAAGTCTTTCCCATTTATGGCCTCTACCGTTTGGAATTGGATGTTTTGGTCTTCTAAGTTCAAGGAGCTGATCTCCCGCCTTTTTTTATCTCTATATAAATTTATCAAATAAACATCGAATAATCTATCAAATGTTCCTTCTCTTATTTTTATTATTTCCTGTTGAATATTAAATCATCCAATTTTATTATTTCACTGAAATATTAAATTTTGGTTGAAATATATTTTCTTATTTTGCTATCTATACCTTTTTATCATCTCCAAGTTGATTGTGATAGGGATATTCTTCATATTTTTCATTTTTCTCTTCAACATGGTTGAAGAATATGTATATTATGCAAAATAAAATTGAGATTAAGATTATTTTGAAAATGAAATTGATTCTCATCAAAATATTAAAATGATTGAAAGAAATTAAAGTTTCAATTTTTTTTTTTTTTTATTTATAAATTAGATTAATTTATAAATAAAAAAAACCTTTAAAAATTAAAGTTTCTTTTGCAAAGACTTTCAAAAGCTTTTATGACTAAGGCAAAAAATTAATTAGTCATTTTTTGATTATATAAAAAGAACGGCGTTGAGTTTATCAACTTTACTTCCTATTTTTCAATATGTCCATTCAGTTTTCAAATAAATTGTTTTTAAATAACTTTCAGATTTTTACAATATAATTAATTAAATTTAAAACAATTTGATGCAATTTCTTGTTTTATGCTTGGAATTAATTATTAATTAGGAATTAAAAGTTAATAATTGAAATACTAAAATAAATTTTGAAACAAAAACACTATAAAATTGATATTCGTCAACAAACTAATTATCTAGTTAAATTTTGTTAATTTCATTTTGTTAACAGAATTATAAATTAAATATATAAAAAAAAAATAATTTGAATCATTCAAAAACATACCTTGGTAAAATGGATATCAAAGAAAAGATCAAAACTCTCTACTCACATTATTCCCTCGGAAATTATGATGTCGAAGAATATTTTAACACGGAATCTTTTTGAATTTCACTAAGATCAGATTCTCATTGGGAGGAAAGGATGTAAAGAAAGTTTCTTTTTTTTTTTAATCCCCTCATTTATATTAATTTATATTTTCTTAGTCATATCACTTTGCACAATACAAAAATCTGATGAAGGATAGCAGAAGGGGATTCCCAGATGCAAGATATGAAATTGAAGATTTGATCTATGATGGGAATACCAAGGTTGTGGTGAGAGGAAAATTCATTGGAACATACAAGAACGGTATGGCGTTCAAAAAAGGTACGCGATGTTAATTCCAAAACAAGATTCAAAATTTCCACCATTCCTTTCATCAGATATCAATATTAATTTTTCCATATTTGAAGAAAAAAGAATTTTCTTTGGATTAATTATTTTATAATTATAATTTTATATTTTTATTTAATTTAATATTAATTTCACTAATTTTAATTTTAAATCTTGATAAAAGCAACTAACGAGGTGATAGAATTCGAGTTTGTGCACATCTACGAGATCAACAAAGAGACCAACAAAATAGAGAAGATGTTCTCCATAACAGATGAACTTACACTCTACCTTTCAATAGGGTTCGTTGTCTACGACATGGGAAGTAATTCTGAAGACAAATCAGACACCAAAGTAGAAAACACCTTCCCAACCAAAATCTCCGAGCTCACTAAAGAGTGGCTTCACAAGGCTCTTGTCCACAACGGTGTTCTCACTGAAGATGTTCTCGTTGAAAGTTTCAATGTAGACGCAAACGTAGGCGAGTAAACAATTTTTTTACTTTTGACAATTATTAGGCATTTTTATTTTTATTTTAATATTTATTTTTATTATTTAATTATTTTATTACTTTATTTTATAGTCTTATTATTAAAATTTGATTTTGATTATTTATTTTTTATTATTTTTATTTTATTTTTAATTTAATTAAATTTTTATTTTTATTAAATAATTGAATGAATATAATTTAAAATTACAGTTATTTTAAAATAAAATTAAAAATTAAAAATTCTTTAAATAAAATCTTATGAAAAATTTTCATCTCAATTTCTATTTATTAAATTACTTTTCAAAATATAATTCAAAATTTTTGTAAATTAAACCATTGTAAATTTTATTTCTTTTTTAAAAATTTTTTTTTCCCATTCAAAGAAACCAACAAGGATACGCAGGGAAGACAGTGAGACTAGAAGTGAAATACAACAAAGAAACGAAAGCAAACAACCAATTCATCGTCAAATTTGCCAGCGAAGACCAAATGTTACGCTCCTTCTTTTCCTCCATGGGACTTTACCACAAGGAGGTCAAGATCTACCAACTCTTCGGCTCCAACAAAACTTCCCCGTCCGTCTTGCTGTTTCTTATTGGACTGAAATCAATGAAAATCTGGTAAAAAAAAAAAAAATTTTTAGATTTTTATAAAAATATTCAATGATATTTTTATTTAATAATTTTACTTCCATAAATTTAATCTTTTTTTTTAAATTTTTTTATTGAATTTTTTTTTCAATTTAGTTTTATTTGAAAAATTATTTTTATTTTCATTTTTTTTAGTTCTGATTTACAAACTATTAATTTCTTAACAAATTATTTAAAAAAAAAAAAAAAAGGTGAACACGTATTTTCATGCAAGACTTAAAGGAAATAGGAATGAATGTTGGCGATAGTGTCTTGGGGCAACTTAGTAAGTGAAAAAAGGTAAAATATTTTCTTATTTTCTTGTTTTAATATTTTTTATTTTTTATATTTTATATTTTATTTTTTATTTTTTTTTGAATTATTTTTTTCAATTTTTTATTTTTTATTTTTCATTATTAGTAATTTCTTACATGACCAAGCTTCACAGCCACTTTTGGGACAATAAAACAGAAGAGTTCGATTGGTTAATTAAAATCGACTCCAAATCAACTTTTGGAACACAGGTTAATTTATTTTTTATTTTTTATTTTAATATTTTTTATTTTTTATTTTTTATTTTTTATTTTTTATTTTTTATTTTTTTATTTTTTATTTTTTAATCTTGTTTTAATATTTTTTATTTTTTATTTTTTATTTTTTATTTTTTATTTTTGATTTTTGATTTTTATTTTATTTTTTATTTTTTATTTTTTATTTTTTATTTTTTATTTTTTTATTTTTTATTACAAAATAAAAATTTATTTGATCATTTTTTTTTAATGAAGGCTTTTCATATTAACAAAGAAAAATTTTTCAACAATTTTTCTGGATCGATTCCTGAGGCACTAGAACAAAAGCTCAAAGGATACAACCCCGAAAAATACTTAAACATGTTCAAAGAAAGAAAGATGCACAAAACCTTGAACCACGGAGACTCCCACATCAACAATATGTTGTTCAGTAACCAAAAGATTTTTTGTTTAGTTTTTAATTTTTAATTTTTAATTCGATTTTTTTGAAAAAAGTTTTTTTTTTATTTTTAAAAAGTTTTTTTTGATTTTTTTTAAGAATGAAAAAAAAAAGTTGTATTATCTAAATATTTTTTTAAGTTGGAAAATTTTGTTATTTTAAAAAATTTGTTCAAATCTTTATTTTAGCTAAATTGTTTTTAATAAATTTTTTTCAATTATTTTTAAATTTTGTTCTGATTTACAAACTAAAATTTGAAAAATATTTTTTCAAAATTTCGAATTATTTTTTTTTTTAAAAAATTTAAAAGGTGACAGTGAAGTAATTTTTGTTGACTGGCAACTCATTCAGTACAGCGTGGGGGTGAGAGACTTGATTTACTTTCTCTGTTTCTCCGTCACTCCAGAGTTCACAAACGAACATTTCGATGAAATCAAGAACTTATACTTTGAAGAGCTGATGAAAAATGCAAAAGAGAATACTAGCCTTCAAAAAGTAAATATTTTTTAAAAATTTTTAATTTTTTTTTTTTTTTATTATTATTATTTTTTGTTTTTTGTTTTTTGTTTTTTGTTTATTTTTTATATTTATATTAAATTTAAATTTTTTATTTTTATTTTATATTATAATATTTTTTATTCTTTATTCAACATTTCTTTATTTTTTATTTTATTATTTTATTTTTTATTTTTTATTTTTTAATATAAATTTTTTTTTTTTTTTATTTTTTAATTTATTTTATTTTTTCATCAAGTACACCAGAGAACTCTTTGAAGAAGATGTCATTTTTGCAGTCAATCTCGTCACTCAGTTTGTTGTGATTCTTGCTGGCTCACAAACACCTTCAGATATCAAAGAAAAGAACCAAAAGTTGGAGCGAGGAAAAGAGCTTTTTATTGGGGCGATTAGGAGATTTATTAACCTTACACAAAAGATTGGAATTGAAAAACTTTTTAATTAAATATTAAATTAATTAAATAAAATTAAAATGAATTAATCATGGTCTTTGTTATTTTATAATGTAATTTTAACTTTTTTATTCCAATTCCAAAAAAAACCAATGATAGAAATTAAAGATTGGCTTTTAAAAAATAAATTTCAAAAATGAGTCAAAAATTAATCCATAAACTTTATTTTAATGTCTATCATCAGCAAAATCAATCAAAGTTTCACCATATTTACCTTTGACAGTATCAAAAGAATGAGAATTTAAATGATATGGAGGTTTTATACAAATAAAAAACGTCTCACAACTAGACATATAGTTATAATCCATTTCAACAAATTGTTTTTTTTTCCACCAATTTTGAAGAAGAAAATAGTATTTTCCTGTGATCGTATCTCTCCTTGCTCCAATCAAAAGCATTGAATGTGTAAGACGCCCAAACAAAGTCATTGGTTTTTTTTTGGGAGGAGAATCATGGAAAATAAATTTTTCAGGATCATTAAAATCATCATGTATAACAAGAGAAGAGATTATCATTGGTCC
>JAMYWO010000229.1:41452-67511 GCA_024220525.1 Cochliopodium minus
GAATTATGATTTGTTTGCATTGAATACAAATAATGATGAAACATCACAGGTGCATGAAGAAAACATTTTGTATCTCCAGTTCTCACCCTTTGAATCAATACATCTTTATTTTTCACTCTTTCATCATCTCTAAAAAACACAAATGAAGAATTTTTATCTTTCCATTTTGGTTCTATTTCGAGAAATTGTTGAAAAGTTTGAACATCATTTGGAACAAAATCAAACATTTTATCTGATCCAAATAAAATTTCATTCATCAACTCTCCTTTTTATTTAATCAAAAATTTTTGTTAATAAATTTTGATGATTTTTTATGTTAATTATTACTTTTTGAATTATTTACCTTTATATCCATAAACATAAAATAAATGAAAAAGATATTTGAAAATTGGATGAATATCATGATCAACAATATCTTTCTCAACCAAAAATTTTAATTTCCTTTCTATTCTGTTGCTTCTGAAAATAATCTTTTCTGAAAAAGACAAGAAATCTAAATTCAAAAGAGCCACGATCAAAATCAACCAATATAAAGTTCTCATTTTTTTTTTTTTTTCATTTTTTTCTTAATCATATTGATTGTAAATTTATGTTCAAATATTTAACTTGATCCTTGCATAAATCTCTTAAGACTGATAAATAATTAAAAATTGAAAGGAATTGGTAAAAATTTTTAATTTTGGAACTTTATATCCCATTAGAACCTTCTCCATATTTTTGATTATATGTGGAATAAGCAAGAGGAATTGAAACAAGAGGAGTTGTAATTGCAGCAAAACTCACATTACAAAATAATAAATATTCAATATCAAATTCAATAAACTGTTTTGTTTTCCACCAGTTTTGAGCTAAGAAAAGGAACTTTTGAGTCACTGGATCTTTTCTTGTTCCAATTAGAAGCATTGCCATTATACTCCAACAACCCAACAGAGGGAGTTCCATGATAGATTAAGTTTCTGCTTTTTTGAAAATCTAAAGGCATTGTAAAATCAAGGAAAACAAGAGGTCCATAATGTTCTAGCAAGTACAAAATCTCTAATTCTTTCCCAGGTATAGCAGCAACAATTTTTGCTTTAGAATAGAGATCCTTAAATCCAGTTATACAATGGAGAGTGCTAAATGTATTTCCGCCTACTTGTTCAAAAAGGTGAGCTTCTAATTCATCTTTAGGGCGATTCCAGAGCATCTGTGTAATGTCGACTATGCCAGATTTTTTTCCTGTATTCATGGAAACAAGGTAATATTGTAATACAACAGCACATTGCATGTAACAATTATCTGATGCTTGAACCCTTTGTAAAAGCAAATCCAAATCTTTAACTCTCAAGTTATCTCTGAAGAATATATGTATGGCAGGAGAGATTTTTGACCAATGAGGCACCCTTTCAAGAAATTGTTCGAAAGTTTGAGTGTAGAAATCAACTTTATTTACTGCAATGGTGATTGATGTGGGTAGTTCTTTCCATTTTGGTTCTGCTTCAAGAAATTTGTCAAAAGATTGCACATTTTTTGGTAAATCTCCTGTGATATCCTTTTTTCTCTGGATCATTTTGAATGCATCTTTTTTATTTTAAAAAAAAATTCAAAAAAAAAAATATAATATTTCCAATAAAATTTTCAAATTTATTTTTTATTTTTTATTTTTTACCTCTTTTTATCTGCCAATCAAAATAAGATATAAAAGGCCTGGATATTTGTAAAAATAAATAGTTTTTGTGCAAAGGTCTGATTATAGGATTCAAAAAAGGGAAAATCTCAATGTAGTTTCCATCGAGTTGCAAAAATCCTTGTTCATTCAGAAATGCAATTCTGTTTTCAATATTGTTGGTTCCATAGATATTTTTTTCTGCAAAAACCCAAAAATCAATACTGAACAAAAGATGAAAAGAGACCAACAAAAAGAGAAAGAAAAGAAAAACTTTCCTGTTGATCATTTCTTTTTCTTTTTTTTTTTTTTTTTTTTAAAAAAAATGTAAAGAAAAACTTTGACCTATATCAAATTTTTACTTTAAATTTTCATTTTATTAAAAACACACTTTATGAAAAAAAAAAAAAACTAAAACAAAACAAAACAAAACAAAAGGAAGTTCAGTTGATAGGAGCAGGAGGCATAGAGGGAGGAGCCTTGGAATATTTCTCGACGACATCGTAGTCAACCTCCATCAAACGGAGATTGGATTCGATCTCCATCATCAGACGCTGCTGGTTCTGGAACTTCCTCTCGTCGATGGGCTTGTTGAGGAGGAAGCACAGTCCGAAGTACCAGATGTTGAATACACCTGTGTCATCGTTGTGGAGGTCAAGAGGGTTCTTCTTGCCAGTTTGGATGAGTTGAAGAATGTTCTTTTTATTAAGGTTGTAATGAAATTTTAATAAGATAAAAAATAAAAAATCAAAAATAAAACAAAATAAAAAATAAAAAATAAAACAAAATAAAAAAAAACATAAAAACATAAAAACATAAAAAATAATAATAATAAAAAAATTAAAAAAAAATTAATTCTACAAAAATGAGATCAAACAAAATAATTTCTACAAATAAAAAAAAAAAAAGGAAAAAATAAAAACAAAAAATAAACAATAAAAAGTAAAAAATAAAAAAAAAATAAAAAATAAAAAAATACCTGAGAACCCTGTGTGATGTTCATGTTGGGGGTTTTGTTTTTGGTGGTCTTGATGCTTTGAGAAGACTTGCTGGAGGACTTCATACTGTTTTCTTTTTTAATTTCAGTGATCTCTGACAAGGGGATGGAATCTGTCAACTTAATGTTTTCTGTGTCGCAATTCTTGGAAGCACGACCCTTTTGAACAAAAAATGAAATAAATTTAAAAAAATAAAAAAAAAATTTAATGAGTAAAAAAAAAAAAAAATTTAAAAATAAAATAATTCTAAAAAAAATGGAATTAATTTACTTTAAATAAAGAAATAAAAGTTTAAATAAAAAATTTTTAAGATTCAAAAAAAAAAAAATGAGAAAATTTTTTTAAATTAGTTTTTAAAAAATTCAAAAAAAAAAAAAAAATAAAATAAAAAAATATTTACAGTCTCCAAACTTTTCTTGTCTTGAGACAACCTTACACAAGCAAAATAGGGTTTGTTCTTTTCGTAGCGTTCAAAAATGGAACCTTTGTGCATCAAGGAGACGTAGATTTGTTGGAGCCAGTTCTGCACTTCGAGACTTACTGTCTTGTTTACCAGCCTCTCAAATGATTGAACCGACTGACTTTTTACCATTGAGATGGACGCTCTTTGTTTGGGAACTACGTTCAGTTCCTTTTTGGGACTAAAAAAAATATATGAAATGAAAAAATAAAAAAATAAAATTAAAAATAAAATAAAATAAAAATAAAAATAAAAATAAAAATAAAAATAAAAATAAAAATAAAAAAAATCATGAAAACAAAAATAAAAATAAAATAAAATAAAATAAAATTAATTGATAAAAGAAAAAAAAAACAAATAATTTTTATAAAATTTTAAATTTAAAATAAAAGTAACTTTTTTTTAAAATAGAACAAGCAAAAAAAAAAAAAAAAAAAAAAATTACGTGGATGAAGAACTAACTTCATTGGAGACCTCCAAACCCAGAAAGCCTCTGACTTCTTCTCTGTAAGAAAAGTTAGGGTTGTCTAAGATGGCCTGGAGATATCCCTGGAGCTGCTTGCATCTTTCCACGATGTCTTGAGTCTTAGTTTCAGTGACGACAAAGGTCTTTCCGTTTCCTGGGAGCTTGGGAAGTTGTTTCACAACGTCATATTTTTTCATCTTTTAAATAAAAAATGGATGATTAAAAAAATAAACTAAAAATAACTAAAAATAACAAAAAGAGCAAGAATAAAACAAATGGGGTTCATTGTTTCTTATCCAAATTTAAATCAATTTTTTTGTGTGAAATTTTTTTGTAAAGCAAAGAATTAGTTCGATATTAAAACAAATAGATAATATATTTCACTTTCTAACAAATGTGTTGTTCATATGTGCACAATGAAAAAAAAAAAATTTTTTTGGGAAATCATTGAATGAATAATAAAATGTGATATGTGATTTCAATATTCTAAATCATCTGATATAAAGATTACAAAAATTTGATATAATTCAACATTAAAAATGTTTTTTTTTACATCTTGATCTAATTTTTGGAATTGAGAATAAGATTTCTTCGATTTGATCTTGCGGACAGATGTAGTGATCTCGATGACATACAATGGGATGATCTTGTTTCCACTGTTGTAGGGGATGTAGGAATTGATGAGCATGGATTGCAACACCTCATTGGCGATGTTTTTGAGGGTATTCTCATCAGTGCTATCCTCAGATGTGCCAGTATTGGATCTATCACGGGTATCCAGATAATCCTCGTTCTCCGAGATGTCATTATCAGTGGTGGAGTTTCTAAGATGTTTGCTGCTGGGCGAAGAGTTGTCGTTCATGGAGTTTCTGAGCGATGAGCGTGGGGAATTGTCGTTCAATGAATTCATCTTGGGTTTGAGTATCATATTGTTCTCCAATCTTGATTCTGGAAAGAAAAAGATTAAATTTGATCAAATAAAGCACATTACATTATTTTGTGCAAAAGGGTTATTTTTCGATATATAATTTTATATCTATGATCTTTAAGCTATAACTACTATATTATTGATCATTGATATCTTAATTAGAATATTTGATTTATTAGTGTGAATATCATTACATGATAAGATTCAATATGAAATTTTTATAAATTTTTATACCTGGTGTTGTCGAAACAAGATTGATTGGTTGATTATTTTCGGGAGTTGTTGATACTGATTTCGTCTCAGTTTTGTTCTCAGTGGGCTTATTATCGATGATGGGCTTAATTTGACTGGATCTGATGACAATAGGCCTTGACATAGGCTTGACGATTGACTTCGTCTCTTCAATCTTTTTGTCTTCGGGCTTGATCTCTTCAGGATTTGTCTCTTCAGTTTTTTCCATTGGTTTTGTTTCTACTTGATTTGTTTCAACTGATTTTGTTTCTTCATGTTTTGTTTCCACTGTTTTTTCTATTGGTTTAGTTATTTCTTCAGTTTTAGTTTCGATTGGCTCTGTTATTTCAATAGGCTTTTCTACAGGTTTATTTTCTTCAAGTTTATTCTCAACTGATTTATTCTCCACTTGTGTATTCTCTATTGTTTTTGTTTCTACTGTTTGTTCTTTGTTTTCATAATTTACATTTTCTATCACTGGCACACTGATCTCTATTTCATCGTCTTCATCCTCCTCATTAGGATTGGTATTATTATTATTTTGAACTTCATTGTTGTTGATCTCACCAGGACTCTTTGGCATAGGTCTTGTAAGATTATTAGTATCAGTCAATTTTCTTTTCATAGGCGTTGGAGGTTTCCTAATGTTATTCATTTCAAAAAATGATTTAATGTTGTAATATTTTGATGAAGGATGTTGAAATTGTTTATGATTGATTGATATTGAATAATTTATAATATATATTTTATAATTAATTGATCTGTTAATCTTTTGGGAAGTACTTAAATGTTTTTTTTGGATTTGGGATCAATCCCTTTTTGATAGGGTTTCCTAATACGTTTGGATTTTTTTCTCCCATTCCTCCCTCTTTTATCAAATTTGGATTCTTCTCTCCCATTCCTCCATCCTTCTTTATAAACATCTTTTTCATCATTTTTGTAGGTGGGCCTTTAAATGGATTTTTTGTTGGCACATTCTTTTCTGGTGGATTTGTTGGTATTTGTGGATTATCACTCATTTGAATGTTATTTGAAAAAATTTAATCTTCCTTTTTTTTTTTTATTTTAATTTGACAAAACTATTTGATCCAAACCAAAAATAAAGTAACATATCTAACAAAGTTAATAAGATTGATTCTTTGAAAACAATTGGATTTAAAATTTATCTTGAATTTGAATGAATAGATTCAATGCTTTATGAAGATCTTTAAAATGAATTAACAATGCAATATATTCGGTGATTACCCTCAAACCAAACTTTAAAGGTTTTCTCTTAAAAGAAAATATAAAAAAATAAATATTTATTTTCAACTATTATAGGCTGAAAAAAAATAAAAAAAATTGTATAAAATAATTTAATTGGTAAAATGACTACAAAACAAAAATTTGGGTTAGAATCCATCAAAAAGGGTGTAATGAGAACCAAGCAAAAGGTAAATTTAAAAATCAGAAGCATTTAAATATATAAGGACTTACTAAAAAGCTATGAACAAATTAGTTCATCTCATTAATTATTAAAAAAATTTTTTTGCCATATAATTTTTAGGTTGCAGAAAAATTCTCAGGAGCACAAAAAACAGTGGATATTCAATATGATCAAGAATGGTCAAGATTTAAACAACATGATGAATTAATATCCAAAATGAAAAAAATTGAGGTGGAATATCTCGCAGCAATCAGAAGTAATTTTTTACTTCAGTTCTCAAAAAAAAAAATCCATTTCATTGCAATGAATAATTTATAATAATTCGATATTCTCTTATAATATTTATTTTTCTCTTAAAAATATTTTCCTTAAATATTTTAACTTTTATAAAATTTTTTTTTTTTTTCCCACAACATAGAATTGGTTTTGCAAGAAAATAAATTGGCAACTGATGTATGTACTGTATTTAATAGCAATGATGAATTATACCAAGCCTCCCAAGAAAATAAAAGTATGTTATTCCAAATCGAAAAAGCAAGAGAAGAGATGGAAGCACACATACAAAGAGATTTTTTGGATCCCCTCACTTTATATTTGAGACAATTTGGGGTATTAAAGCAAAGAAATGATGAAAGATCAAGAAGATTGATTGATATGGATAGATATAGACATGATTATAAAAAGGGATTGGAAAAAGGTATCAAATATCTTTTAAAAAGAAAAAAAAAAAAATTATTGATAAATTAATATTTTTGTTGGAATATTCCAAACTGATTTCTTTTCTTCCTTTTCAATAATTTTATTTTTTTCAAATTTTCATTAATTGTTCATAAATTTCATTTTAAATTTTCAACGAATTCTAAATTATTTTTTATCTTTATTTTATCTTTTTGTTGGATTTTAGGTGATAGTGGCAAAGCATCCTCCAACAAAAAGAAATTTTATGGAATGAAAAAAGCATATGAACTGTTGAACTCCGAGATGCTCCTTGACTTGCCTCTCCTCATCAGAGACAAGGATCAATTCTTCTCCCCTCTCTTCGCCACCCACGTCAAGGCCACCTCCGAATTCTTTCAAAAGGCAGCCGAGATCATGAACAAAATGTGGGAGTGGTTGATGCACATCAACAAGGAGAACATCCATTCTTATTCCTCCGTCATCACCGACGAAGAGCAGTCTTGTTGGAACAAACAGATCGATCTGGTTGCTGCTGTTGAGACAAACGATATCATCACCCGTGGGAATGCTCCTCCACAAAACAACAACAACAACTACAACCAACCTCCTCCTCAACAAACCTACAACCAGCCTCCTCCTCAACAGAATTTCAACCAACAACAACCTATGCGTCCTCCTCCTCCTCGTAACAACCAACCTAGAGTCCCTCAGGCTAAGGCTCTTTATCCTTTTCAGGGTCAGGACTCTAATGAGCTTTCTTTTAATGTTGGCGACGTCATCACTCTTGTTGATGCTCAGGAGGGTGCTGATTGGTGGACTGGTGAGTTGAATGGTTACCAAGGTCTCATCCCTTCCAATTATGTTCAACGTATTTGAGGTTTCCGTATTTTATTTTTTGGAAATTTCTTTATTAAAATAGTAAATTAAAAATTTAATTGACTTTATTTTTTTACTTTATTTTTTTACTTTATTTAAAAACTAAATTTTAATATAAAAAATATTATTCTTTACTGAGCACTTTGCCAATCAAAAAAAAACTCATAGAAGAAAAGAAGTAACTTTGAAAAAACAAGAAACTAATCTTTTGAAAAACAAATCTTTTGAAATCAAAATGAAAAAAAAAAATTGATTATCTCATTCTATGATAATCAACTTGGATGAAAATGATGAAACTCTACCTCTTCTTCATTCTCATCAAATCAAAAATGTGAAATACAAAGATGAATCAAACGAGATATTCTCAAATAAAAATATATGGTTCTCTATCTGCAGATATCTTGCGATAAATGATATTTGCAAATTGACAACGTTGAATAGGGGATTCTATGGAATGATAAACAATAATAAATTGATATGGAAAGATATGAAAGATAAAGAACCCAAAATAAACGAGGAGAAAAATTTATATCCACCCAATTATAATGCTTGGAAAACCAGGGAAAGAATATACATAATAGAACATTTTTGTGATAAAAAAAGCTGCAAAGAAAAAAAAGAGATGATAAAATTGAATTTGATAAACAGAAACAAGTGCATAATGGATCAAAAAGATTACAATACGCTCAAGAGATTGGAAAAGCTAGTGCAATTCCGAAATTCATTTATAATTATGTTTCCGACCTTCCTTTTCATTTTCTTTACGCTTTTGGAGCTGAAGGTGTCAGGAGTGATGAAAACTTATTACACAGTGTGTTTTGTTCCTATCTTTTTGTACCTTTTATTTATCATTTTTCTGATGTTGGTGTGGATTCTTTCTGTCAATAAGAAATGGGCGAAAATATATTCGTTGAGCAACAGATTTTACTTTCCCAAACCCATTAGACCTATTGTATTGTTTAGTATTTTCTTCTCTCTTCTTTCATTGTTTTTTGTTTTGCTTCCCTTGAAGCTGGACTCTTTCATTTCTTGGAACTGGAACATTGTGTTGGCCCCTCTTAATGCTTCTGCTGTCTTCCTTTTGTTAACTGTCATCATTTTGTTCAGATTAAACAATGCAGAACCCATCATCACAGTTGTTCTAAGTTCTTTTTCCATATTATTTTGTTGCCTTCTTAATCTTTCCGTTGTGGATATAATTTCACCCAAAATCAAGTGGTACATCACTTCCATACCAGTTTATTTGGCTGATCTATTTTTCATTCTTGGTTTTTTGATGGCATTATTAATTAGTACTGGAAAGTATCGAATGGAAAACGATCTTCTGGTTGGCTCTACTTTGTCGCTTGTTGGTTTTGTTGCTTCTTCAATTCTTGTGCCTCTTTCTTTGCAAGGAAAAATTTCTCACTATTTCCTCTTTTCTTTCCTTCAATTCACCATGTTATCTTCTCAACTCTTTTTTTACGCTTACAGTAAGCCATAAACAATTGAAAAATAAAGACAAGTTTTTATTTTAATTTCTTTTATTACAATCTTTTATATATTTTTAACTATAAATATTTATCAACCCTTAAAAATAATCATCAACAAAAGAGTGATGATGAGAAACATCAAAATGAACAAAATAGTGAAAAAAGCGTTGTCACCCATTGGCTGAGCTTTCCCTTTGAGCTTTCGTATTTTTTTTTCTTTTGTGTTTGTAGTGTGCAAACTATCGTTGGCAGTAGTGGAAGGATGTTGATCAACAACATTTTGGGGAGTGTCATTGCAAGTCTCAGAAAGTACGTGATCTTCAGGTGGGGTGATGATTACATTTTGTGAAGGCTTTTCAGTAAAAGGCTCAGTATCTCTAGGGGTAGAAATGGAATCATTTTCTTTGGTATCCTCTGGGTTTGTGTGAGAAGTATCTTTTTTGGAGAAGACATGATTTGGAGAATCGATGAGCTCTTCGGTATCAGTGATATCATCATGGGTTGTTGGGTTGGGAGGGGTTGGGTTGTTCAATTTGGAAGATGGGAGATCGAAAGATTCGTTGTCGGTGTCAGAAGAACAGTGAAGATCGGAAGGAGCAGAAGAAAAAAAGCTGTTCTTGAAAACATCGTTGATCTCAGATTTATCATCTGTTTTGATGGTTTGATTGGGAGAATCACTGGTGATGAGGATGCGGAGGTTCTTACTACTGGGAATCTTGGCTCCATTTAAAGAACCCCTGTCTTCAGATTTTCTCTGAGGAAAGTTAAACATGGGAGAGCGGGAGTTAAAAGAACTGATACGGCTTTCGGAAACGTCATCCTCAACGAATCCATCAGATAAAACCGAATTGATCTGATCATTGAACTTTTCAAGGACAGAATAAGTTTTCTCCTCGACAGTCTTACTCTCCGAAGAATCATCAGAAGGAGGCTTCTTGGTTTTCACGTTGGAATCCGAATTGTTTCTGTGCAAGGAAGCCTTACGCACGTGCTTGCTCATCTTGGTTTTAGTCTCCCTCATCGTCTGAGGCTCCAACTTTGGGCTTCCCATGGGACAAGACAAATCGATGCGGTTGTAATTGGAATCGACTTGAACGGTAGTAGGATAACGTTGAAGAAGATTTTGTTCATAGTTGGGATATCTATGCAAAACAAGAGAATATCTCTCCACCCTCTTTTTCCTGGGAGTGGGAGGATGATTTGAGTGGTTGTTTGAGGGAGATTTCTCGTTCTGGAAAGATTCGTTGCTGGACCTGGTGAGTGTGGGATCTCGAGTAACAGGCAACGAGTTACGGGGAGAAATTCGGTCACGCGGAGATAAGTCACGATGGGCCAAACCGTCACGAGGAGAAAACTTCAAACGAGTTAACTCTGAAGATTTACCCAATTCAGGTGACTTGCTCTGTTTTTTCTTCCAGAACATCCAACTCGAGGATTTCTTCCTCTCATCATTCCCCGTGGAGTTACGGGACAAGGTAGTAGTGACAGGCTTATAGTTTGGAAGTTCTAGGTTGAAGCTTTTGAGCTGGTTGATGTCGATTTCCTTCTTTCTGTTGGCGTTGGGAAGGGTGTTTCTCCTCCTTACGTTCCTCACAGAGGTAGATCTATACAAAGGTCTTTGGAAATCCTTGTCCTTGCTCGGAGATTTTTTATTGGGAAGAACTATTCCTCGTTTGAGATCTTCGATGACTTCTTGCTTGGACATAGAAGAGATTTTCAAGTACAACTCTTCTTCGTCAACAGAATTATTCGCATTGTCACCCAGCAAGTTAAAGTAAGAAGAATAAGCCGAGTAAGAACGACCAGAAGACTTTTTCTTTATTTTATTTTCCTGACGCTTGACAAAAGAGTCATCCTTCACAATGGAAGGATTCTTACCCTTCCCATGATTGATGACGTACGAACTCTTTTTGGGTTGTTTCGTGTTGGACATGAACCCTTGGAACATCATTTTAAACTTGGATGTCTTTTTGTGATTCTTGTCCAAAAACTCTGCGCTGTTGTGCATTTCCTCGATCGCCTTTTTCAGCAGACTTTTGTCTTTGTGTTCGTTGGGTGTGTTTTTGTCCACTTCGTTTAAAAGCAGCTCGTACCTGTACACTCTTTGTATGGGCATTATAAGATAGTTCTCGATGGACTTTGAGAAAGGAATCGAACTATAAAAAAAAAAAGGAGTAATATTAAAAACAAAAACAAAAATTTTAAAAAACTAATAAAAATTAGTAAAACCGAGTTGGAATTAATTACCATTTTGTCAAAAACTCAGAAACAACACTACTCCTTTTGAGCTCTTCAATTACCTCACATGAATTTTGGTAATTATTACAATAGGTGAGGTAAATTCGAATCTCGTTGGCGAACTCACGAAAAAGATCGCCCAGAACCAAACTCTGATAATAAACCTCCTCACTCTCTCCATTGAGAACAAGAGGGTTCTCGTCAGATTTTTTAGGAGAAGTAGGCTTGCCAGTCTTGATGTTCTCACTCATGTTCTGCGTCTTTTTGTTCAAGAATTTGTTCAAGATGGCTTTGCTTTTGTTGAAAATCTTTTTGTTGAGCTTGCCTTGCCCAGTATTTTGCGCAACAAACAACAATTTGGTGTCTTCGAACCTCTGTTTCAGCTTTGTGATGAATTTCTCGTGTATTTGTAGGAGATCCCTCAGGTTTGAAAAGACAACGTTTATTTCTGATGGCTTGAATATTTTGTTATTTTGAATGGGTACTAGGAAGCTGTTGACGAGGATTTGAATGTCGCCTATGTATCCTTCTTCCGTTTGGAATATCTCTTTGATCACCTGCGATCTTTTTTTCAGTTGTTTTTCCTCGTACTCTTTTTGGAAAGACTCTGATGCGACCAAAATACCTCCTTTCAACCTCCAAAGGTCATTTACTTTAATTTTGAAGAAATAATAACAGTTTGATTGAATCAAAAAATGAATATAATAAGTTTATCTTTGATGAAAATGATCTTTGAGGATTTAATATATCCATTCAAACATTAATCATTTATAATGAATGTTTGATTGAATTATTATGGTTTTGTCAAAATATAATTATATGAATTTATTATTATAAATCATATTTCAACATAAAATCCTTGGATCATCAAATGAATTTACCCAAATTTTCCAAAACATGCATCATCTTGCAGAAATACACTATTAATTTAATTTTTCTTGAAATTTCTTTATACCACAAGGTATACGTATTATTTGTTTGTAATTTATTTCTGTTATTGTTTATGATGCTCTGTTGATCTGATTGTTGATCTGATTGTTGCTTTTCATACATCTTCTTCAGATTCTTTTTTCTATAAAATATACAAAATTCTTCGATGGTCCCTCTCATTTGGAATGCACTCTAAAAATATTTTGATATCAAGAGATTAATGTTATAAAGGAGATTAATATAATCAAAAGAAGATTAAATATTTAATAAATTATTTTAATATGTTTCTCATTTCTTTTCAGATATTTCTTTTATAAGAATAAATATGTTCAAAATTTGTAAGTAAATGATATGTGTGTTAATATTCATAAAATTTTACTTCAGGGTTAGTTTTGATGATATAATCCAAAAATTCACAACAAATTTCATTATAGACTTCATATTCGTTTACATCTTCATATATGATATTTGGCAATTTATACATTTTATGATTGATGGCAGATATGATGGCCTCAATAGCCTCCAAATCTATTTTTAGTTGACCTTTTTTTTTATGGAGAATAGTAGATATAAATTCAAAATTTGAATAAAAAAGCAAAAAAAAAAAATTTTTACTTTCTCTGGATAATAAAGGAGAATCCAATGAAGAAATATCTGGAAGATAAATGAAAATAAAATGAAAATTGTGAAATAAAAAAAAAAAATACTCATTTCCACAAAAAATTGTTCCTATTTTTTTTTTTTTATAATGAAAATTTGAATTATCAGGACTTAATATCCAAATATCAACTTTTAATTAAAAAGAACCTATCTTTCTATGAACAATGTTTGATTTAATTGAAAATAGTTTAAATCTCCTTTTCAACAATAAAAAGTTTAAAAAATAATAAAAAAAAATTTGATATATTTTTATATTCGTTGTAAATTTTTTGAAAGATTTTTTTGAGGAGATATGGATCCCAACAAAATAAAGGAAGAGCAAAATTATAGAAAAGAATTGGAAGAGATAGAAAAATTGAAAAGAAGTAAATTCATACAGGAGAATTCAGCAAAAAAAAAAAATATAGTCGTGGAAGATGAAGAAGATGATAGATCACCTAACTACACAGAATCATTTAGACACCATATAGTACCATTCAGTCAAGTTATAATAAAATCACCAGAAAATACAAGAGAAGGACCAATAATAGATAATAGCATCTTTCCATTTTTGCAACCAGCGAATAATTCTCAAAATAACAATAATGTATCTTTATTAGGAAATTTTAATAACAACAATAAAAATAATGGAGATATTGAACTCTCAATCTTAGGAAAAAATTCGAATCAATTGTTGGATGATTTCAGAGATCCACTTAAGAAATATAACACCCTCCACGAAGAAAGCATCACCATTGATGAAGGAGCCTTGAACACACCTAAACTGATCAAGGGAGGACAACAAAAGCCAGAGAAGAAAAAGAACAAGGCAATCATGCGTATCAGACGTTCATTTGGTATGACCACCAAAGAAAGTCCTTACAAATTTGTGTTTGATGATTACGTCCATCATAATGTGTAAAAAAAAAAATTTATAATTATATCTCTCCTATTTCTCTTTTAATACTTCCAAATTTTATTCCATTATTATATTTCCTATTCAAATCTAGATTTTATTTGCCCATTTGCATCACCGCTCTTGCTGGTATGGTCTTCCTCATCATTGCAAAGTAATTTTTTCTTTTTATATTCACTCAATTTAACTCGATTGTGGAGAAACTTATAACTCGAAAATAACCTTATAACTTTTGTTAAGAATTTATTATTTTTTTTTTTTTCTCAATAAATATCTTCAATAACTCCCCTAACAAATAATAAATATATATTTTTAAATTAATAAATTATATTCTTTATATTTCATTGAAATGTATAGGTTATTGAGTGGCTATTTGATTTTCAATATCATTGGTATTATATTGCTCATATTCACTCCCCTTTGGTTTGTCATGATGAGAACAAGAACAGGTAAAAAAAATTTTCAAAAGATCAAAAATATAAACCATCAAAAATAAATTTTTAAGATCTTATGTATTTTTGTAATTTGATTCCGACATATTTCCAATATATTTATATTTTTGATTTATAAAAGTCAAAATCGATATTCGATCTAAAACGGTGGAAAGGAGAACCACCAGATGCTGCTTGAAATCCATAGATAAATTCCAAATTGATAACATCAAAAGCGCCACCATGAAATATTACTCCGCCAACCACATGATCGTCCTTGAAGCCAACAACAACTCCATCATCGAAGTCTCCCTCACTGCAGATGCTTTCAACCACCAACTCAAAGAAGAGACTTGCAAACAGTTTAACGTCTGGTTTGAAAAAGCTCAACATTCCCTTTGACATCACTACTTTCTTTGTCTCTTCCTCTATTTTTTTTTTCTTTTATTCTTTCACCAAAGATGAAAATCTTTTAATTTATTAAAAAAAAAATTTTACACATTTTTTATAAAAAAACTGAAATAAATCAAATTTAAAATTGTAAAAAAGAGTTACAAACTTATTTTTTTTG
The DNA here is from genome assembly GCA_024220525.1 of Cochliopodium minus. Classification (NCBI taxonomy): domain Eukaryota; phylum Discosea; order Himatismenida; family Cochliopodiidae; genus Cochliopodium; species Cochliopodium minus. The sequence goes on from JAMYWO010000229.1 coordinate 56,358, forward strand.
TTGTTTATAAAATGATTTTTAATTTAATTAATTAAAAAAAAAAATAATTATATAATTATATATAATTTAAAAATTTTCGGTTGATTTGTGTTATGTACATCTCGCAAAGATATGATGTGGAGAGATGTCTTCAATCTATTCAGTTATTTTCATTATCCCATCTTTTCATTTTCTCCTCAATTTCTTTCAATCTCTTGCTATCCTCACTGAGCTTCTCGTCAATAATTGAAATTTCGATTGTTTTGTTGATAGATGATCCATCTTCAATGCTTGTTGATTCCTTTGGATTAAGAGAATGATTTTCATCTTTATTATCTACGTCATTTTGTTTAGTATAGAAATTGATCTTGGGAGCTTTCATTTTGGGTTTTTTGGAAACGGATGTTTCGTTTCTTTTGAGAAGATTCTGAAGATCAGATGTAGGGAGGGATTGATGAAGAAGGAGGTCGGAATTAGATTTGGATTTGCCAGAGATTTTTATGTTGGAGAGATTATTCTTGAGCATTTTGGAGAGATTCTTGGTGAGTTGGGGCAAGGGAATCTCATTTTTAGTATTCATTTCATCATCGCTGAGATATTCCTCGCTGCTAGTCAATTCATCCATAGATTCAGAATCTTCATCGAATAGATTTTCGTTGATATCATTCTTAGGGCTTTCTATAGGAGAAATCTCCTTATTTTTTTTGTCCTCGTTTGGAAGAATTATATTAGTTTCTATTTCTGTTGATATTTTGTCCTTAACTTCATTTTTTTTTGGAGATTCTTTGGTGTTCGAAGAATCTTCAAATTTCCCTTCTTCTATATCTGTTATTTGAGATATTTTCTTTATATCTTCTTCCTTTGTGGGAATATCCTTATTTTCCTTAACATTATTTTCCATTATAATAATTTCTTCTTCTTTCTTGATTTCTTCTGGTTTTTCTTGTTCCTTTATTTCTTCAAGGAATATTTTATTCACCTTCAATCCTTCAAGATCCCTCTGCTCATTCTCTTTGATTTTAGAATCCATTTGTTTCCCATCTTCCGTCTTTTCCAATTCTTTCTTTTTGATATTTATATAATCCACGCTCATCGCATTGGGATTCACATGCTTGATATCTTCTGCCCATGTGATTATATCATCTTTCGATTTCTTCCCATTCGTATGGATTACTTGCTTTTTATCCAATGATGTCAAAGATTTCGAAAAGTTTTTGTCATTTTCGACGATGATCAAGCTTTTATTCTCCTTCCTCTGCTCTTTCGTCTTCTTTTCTTTCTTTTCGTTTTTCTGTTTCTCTTTCTTCATCTTCAAATCGGACAATTTCTTAATTGACCTCAATTTAGAGGGATTAGAAGCGATTTCCTTTTCTAATTCTAAATCACCTCCACTTATCCATGATGCAAGAGCTCCATGAATGTTTTTATTGCTTCCATTCTCCATTTTCTCTTTATTCATTTGTATAATTGTGTTGTATAGTATTTTTTAATTTTAATTCCCTTCCAATTTTTTTTTTTTTTTTTTTTCATCCTTACTGTAATCTTTTTGGATTAAAACCATCTTGCAAGGTGTTATTTCATTTTTCTTATGAATTTAAATTTCCAAGATAATTCAGATCAAAATTATTCATAAAATGTTCTTTTCCAAGTAAAAATTATTATTATAATCACAAGCTTAAGGAAAACCAAAAAAGTATACTTCAAAATCAATGTCTTTTTATCAAATATGAGGATTTTCATTAGAAATGTTTCCATCTTGCTTTTTAAGTGTATTTGTTAATTAAATTTGCCGCCATATATTCAATTAAAATATAAAAAATTGAAAAAAAATGAACCTGGAAAAGAAAAGATACTACCAATTGAATTACTTTCCAAATTTTGATCCAAATAATATTAATTATGGAAAATTATTCAATGAACAATACAAATTCAAGAAAATAAGAGTGGGATATAACCAAATCAATTCAATATCTTTCATAACAGGTAAAATCAAAAAGAATATTATAAGAATAATATCAATTATTACTCTTTGGAAGATTATCACCTGATCTGTGCCAATAATATCGGAGAAATAAATATATTTGACTTGAAAACACAAAAAATATCAAACAAAATGATTTTGCATCAAAATAACATTACCCATTCAAAAATTAATGAAAATTCACTCATCACTTCATCTAATGATCAAACAATGAAAATTACGGTAAACAACCTTTTTTCCCTTCAAATCTTTTTTGATTTTCATTGTTCCTTTTGCAGTAAAAAGAAAAAAAAAAAAAATTGAATTGATCAAATTTCATTGGATTTAAAAATTAGAGAAATAGAAAGAGGAGATGTTACATCAATATTCCAATGCTCTGGAATAGTCGAACATTTCGATATACAAAAATATAAAGAGGATTATAATTTGATAGCATCAGCAAATATGTGTTTGGAGATCTTTGATCGGAGATCAGAATCACCAGTATGCAAAATGCAAAAGAATTCATTTTTTTCATCGGTGAATTTTTGTGGTGAGAAAGTATTATTGACAACTTGTGGAGATACAAGTGCCTATCTTTGGGATTTGAGAAAAAGTTCCACTTGGTTTGCCAAATTGGAGGAATCTTCAGAGATGATGAATGTATCTGAAATTGAATCAGACGATATCGAGCCCTTTGCAGAATTCAAAGGTGAAAAGAAGAATGATATCCTCTCTTTCAACAAATTAACCAAAAAATATGATGAATCCTTTTCTCCTCATTCTAAAATCGTTTATCATGCTCAATATTTTGAGCCTGGATATATATTGACCTCTTCATACGATAATACCATGAAATTATGGGATTATGATTCAACCAATGGGATTTGTACATTCAGAGGTGAATTTTATTTTTCTTTCTTTTCTTTATTTTTGATAAATTAATTTTTTATAAGGATGTGAATTATCCAATAGAGCAAAACCTATCATACATTCAAATATGAAAATCATTTGTGGATCACAAGCTGGGAAACTTTATTCCTTCAATATTTCTTCGCGGAATCATATTTCCAACAATTCCAATTTTGAAAAAGAAAGGATTTTGGAAAGATCGACCATAAATTGTATGGCATTCAATAATGATGAATCTAGATTTGTTATTTCTGATCATTATGGATCTATTTTAATATTGGATAATAATAAAGTCAGCAAATGATTTTTGATTGAAAATTTTTTCTATTAATTTTTTCCCTCCATTTTTATTTTAATTCAAAAAAATACGTTATACAATAAATAAATAAAAATGGAGATAATTAAAAATGTCTTTGTGGAACCCAATGTATCATTCATAGAAGCAAATCAAAATCAAAAAGAGTTGTTGAGGAAAGAATTTGAAAAAGATAATAAAGATATTTCCTTGGATGGGGATTTTTGGCAGATGTCTCTGCAAAGCTCAAGGACACAAAGAAGATTCGATAAATTTTTGGAGCAAAAGAAATTTTATAAATTTTCTTTATCTCCACAAGATGATGGCAAAGAGGAATTAATTCCAAGAGAAAATCATGTTTTTAATTCAGATATTGATTATTCTGATAAAGGGGATGAAATTGATATTGATCTGTTGGAAGAAGAAATTAATTTCAGATCGAATAAATTGAAGGGATTGGATAGTATATCAACCGAAGAATATAAAAAAAAATTTAATGAACACATCAATGAAAAATATAAAATCGATTTTGATTACACTGAATATTTTTCCAATCAAGAAAATGAAAATAGTTTGGAGGAAAATGATTCAATAATTGATGAAGAAGAGGAATCGAGTCTGCTATTTGTTGAAAATGCACAAGATAAAATGAATTTGACAGAAGAAAGCCAAATAGATATAATTAGCATCACAAACATCAATGATAATAACACAATAATCCACAATAATATAAATAATGAAGATCTACAAAATACTCAAATAGATTTGAATAAATTCAGATCATACGATAAAGAACCTTCAAAAATGAAAAGATCAGAATTGCCAAAAGGATTCAGAGAAAATGAAATTATGAAATGGTCAGCTGCACAAAGAAATTCATGGAACCAAAGAAGAAACAATCCAAACGCATATTACTACAGATTCAATGATCCATTCGAGGCAGTAAGGAATGGGAGATGGTCAAAAGAAGAAGAGGAATTATTCTTAAAAACCTACAATGAATGGATCAATAAAGGATGGAAGATTGGGAGTGCATGGTAAATCTGTTTTCACTATTCAAATCAAATTTTTTATTTCAAAAAAATGAAAACTTTAAATGTTTTGGAGAAATAAAATAAAATAAATTATAAAAAAAAACTTTTAAAATAGGGGAGCATTTTCCAAATCCATACCAGGGAGAGTGGGATATTCATGTTCCAATTACTATAGAAGGATGATAATGTTTGGGAAGCTGAGAGATGATTCCTATTCCATCAACGAAAACGGGGAACTTCGCCAAGAGAATCCATCACAGCAGATGCAAGGAGAGTTGGCAGATAACTGCCTATCGGGAGTGTGGGAAACAGAAAAAGTGAAAGAATTTGAAAAATTGGTTGAGCAAATAGTTCTAAACTCTTTTAGTGGGCTATCTTCCAACCACAGAAATCCACACACCAAAACTATTAAACGTGGCGCTAAAAGAGGAAGACAACCAGGTACTTACAGCAAAAAAGTTACACGTGCGAAAATCAGTGAGAATCAATCACAACCCAGAGTAGTCACACAGAACAGAGAACCTATTGCTCCTCCTCCCAGGCGTATTGTAGATTTAAAGTTGTTGGACAGCATTGACATTTCTCCACTTCCCAATTCTATCATTGATCAGAAGATGAAGCAACAAAGCATTGAGAGGGTTTTTACTTTTGGGCCAACCTTCCAAATCAACTTTTCTTTTCAGTTGATTGATTTCACAGACAAGTTGGAATCTGTTTTCGATTTTTTGCATAAGAAATTCACCCAAAACAAATCTGATGTTGCTTCCTTTGCTCTTTATCAAGCCATCACCCTTTTCTTACAAGATCATTTCATGAACATTGAACAAGAAAACGAAAAAGAAAGGTTCTTGAATGTTTTCTCCCAACAACTTCTGAAATTAAATCTTGTTTTGGATGAAGTGGAAAAGAACATTGCTCAGTCATCCATGGGTAACCACATTCTCTATTATTGGAATTGTGTTCGCTGGGTTTCATTCTTGAAACAAAACAATCAAACTCTAAATGAAAGTTTGAACATCGAAAATTTTTGTGAGATATTGATAGAGAAGCTCTTTTTTTTCTTAGAAAAGTTTCATCAATCTATCAAAGTTGCCGACGGACACTCTGCATCCCCAATTTTGTTTCTTTTCAAAGAAGTTCATTCCATTTTGGAGTAAAAAAAAAAAATACTTTAAATTTGATTAACATTAACATTTTTTTTTTCGTTTATAGGAGCTTTTGGTCTTCTTTCAATCGTGTTTGTGAAAAGTTTATGAAAGATAAGTCTGAGTTAATCTGGAGAGCTCTTTTTACTTTCTTGCCTGTGACTAAAAGGGAGACTTTCCATTATGATTGCAACTGGGATTTGCTGAGCGATCTGACCAATGCATCTTTTGAGTTTAAAACAGTGGATCCAAAATTAGTTTTGTCTCGTTATTTGGTAACAATAAAAAAAAAAAATTTTTATTTTATTAATAATTTTATAAATTTATAGCAAGTCTCAAAGTTTTGGGTAAACAATAGACACTCAAACAAATTTTCCACAATTATCAACAAAAACAAGGAAATGATCTTGTCTTGCTTTGGAGACACTTCGAGCGGGATTGATTTGTTGAAGTCTGTCTTCATAGAAAAAAGGAGCATCCAAAAATACACAGAAGCAAATCCCAACGATCCATTTTTCTTGTCATTTTCCAAGATATGCCTCCTTTTGCTCGGACCGAATGTCTCAAATGTACCCGAAAGAAACCAACCTGACGTTTGTGTGGCAACACTGAGATACATTTCGTTTTACTTGTTCGAAATAGATCAACATAAATCCGGCAATGAGTACACCACTAGTTGGTTCTCTCAATATTTAACGATCAATCTCCTTTCATCACTGGAAGTTCCTGTCAATCTCCAAAGCAAATTGAAAGAAAGCTCTTTCTTGAAGGACATCTTAGGATGGCAAGTGGGATGTTTTCCTGACCGTGACTATTACGTCCTGGACTATTTATTCATTCTCTACACAATTTCCTTGCAACAAAAAAGCAAACCAGAGGATTCTATACCAACTCTAGATGTAAAGTCGGAGGAAGCTTCTAAAAAATTGATCACAACACTCGCGGTAACGACAGAAGAGGTTTCCGAAAAATTGATCAATTTCTTGTCAAAGGTGAACACCAAGTTGTTCACAGAGAACAAACCCCTTTTTATGAGCCTGTGCGAAAAACTCTTTGGTATGTCCTTAACTACCTTAAATCTTTTGAAGGAAAAACACAGAAAAACCTTTTGTCCCTCTTTCATAGAGATCATTTGTAACTTTTTGAAAATCTTCGAAAAGAAAAAAACTCTCCCTACTGTTGACATTTTCAGTCTTTCTCCGTGCCTCCTCCAAAAGTTAACTCAATTCATCTACTCGATATTCGATCTCTACAAAGAGAACTCCAACGAATTCCCCCTCAAAAAATTTCCATTTCTCAACTTGATCGACAACATGAAGGATAACATCACCAAAATCCACACCCCTGAAATCATTAATTGTGTATCTCTCAAATTTGCAATTCATGTTTTGGATTCCTACACCAATTCTAGTAATTCCGTTTTTAACTTTCTTTTGACCTTCCAAAAGTTTCCCGTGACCCACAAAGAAAATCCTAAATTGAGGGAAATCGCTTGCAGAATTTTGTGTTCTTTCTTTTCTTATCTGGACGCATCCAAAGTGTTGATTGAACAAGTAAACACTTTTTTTTTTTTTTTGATTTTTAAAATTTTGTTTACACATTTTTTTAGGACAAGTATTTTGGCTTGATGAATGTTTGGCTTTTGTCGATGATAGACACTAATATAGATGGAGACACCTTGTATCAATTAACCAACAAAATGAAAGAGATTAAAGTGAAGAGCAGTAATAAGTCAGAGAGTTTTTGCAATTTTTTCACTTCCAAACCCAACTCTAGCAACAATCTTGTTTTCACAAGAGGAGACTTCACCAACATGAAGGAGAGATGTTCCCTTATTGAAAGAGTCTTTCAAAATTTTATTGACATTTGCAACATTCCCATTGAAAATAAAAACTGGTCTCAGTTTAACAAAAATAATCATAGTGCCCGCTACAAGGTAAATTATCTTTCTTTCTTTTTTTTAAATTGATTTTTTAATTTCATTTTATTTCTCTAGGTTATATTTGATGGGTTGTACGAAGTTTTAGACACCCAGATTATTTCAACCCAAATAAAAGATAATATGAATGGAGCAACTATAACAATGATGGGTTTGATTGACATACACGGATTTTTCTTATGCACCTTTTCTAACTTTCTCCAGATTGTGAAATTTTAACAAATTTTCTTTATCAAAATTTTTTATTCATTTTTTTATTCAAGAAACCTCATGATCAAAAAGCAAAGAACCAACTGGATGGATTTATAGAAATAGGATTTGCTATGGTGAACAAAAAAGATAAGTGGTCTCACTTTGCATTGCAACATCTCATTGTGTTCATTGGAAAACAAAACTTCAAGGATGAACAACAAAAGTATAACGAATTTTTGTTCAAGAAGATTCTTATCGAGTTTTATGAGAAGGGCAACAAGGATCATCTCATTACTGAAGAAGTCCTCGCGCAGAATAACACTAATTCCAACAATTCCATCAACACCAATTCAAACACTGTGAAATACATGATGGTGACTGATGGAGGTGCTCAAAAAAACAACAAGAAAAGAAAAAATGAGAAAAATAACTCCATTAGCAACAGTATTCCCAAACATAAAGCTGTGGATCCACTGATCGAGAAGCAAAATTTCGTCAAGTTTGGCTTGTGCATCCGCTCCTCTTTGTGTGAATGCTTGCCCAACTCCACTTTGGAGTTTTACTTGTACTTTTTGGACATGTTCCAGGTGAGATTCTTCTCTTTCGGGAAACTGGTCAACAACAATGTCAACGATTGCATCTCTCTGATCAAGAACGAGTTTCCGTACAATATAGAATGTGATAATCGAACCATTGATCTCACCATGGATATCATCAATGTGGACAACAGAATAAATTTTCTCAACTCGAACAACAAGACAGGCTCTTTCAAAAATTTGTTGTCCCCCAACAAAAATTTGTCTCCCAACAATAACAACAATCTATCTCCCACCAACAATTTCCAAATGAGAAATTCTCCGAACAACAACACATCTAATTCCCCTGGTAACAAAAGCTTTGGCAAAGACGTATTGCCTTTTCACATCTCCTACATCTTTGGAGTTCAACAGTTTGAACTCTCTTTCAAGTACAAAATCAACCCTCAGTCTCCTCTTTTTAAAATCTTTGTGAAAAACGAGAGTGCCACGTTGTTGATAGAGGAGATGGATCAATCTGTTTCTCATCTCATCTTCCAGTTCGACTCCTTCATCAAAATAAACTCCTACGCAAAGTTCCACGGCCTTCCCGAAACATTTAGAGCAATTAAAAACGCTCCCAAAAGGGATGAAAAGGTTGTCACCCAAAATTTTGAGGGAGATTTGATTGATAAAATGTCGAGATCTGCAGATTTCAAACAGAGTTTCAGCAGTTTATCCAAAAAATTTCTCGATTTGGTTCCTTCCCTAAATAACATCACTTTTTCCCCTCTCAACGACACTGTTCTCCTCGACAACCCCATCAACTTTCACTGCGATTACAACACCCTCTCTTACCACCAAAGCAACTTTTTTGATCGCTCCCAGTCCAACGCCATCCAAAACACTCTTCTTTTGCTTTGTCGACTCATCAAGAAAACTTTAAACAAAGAAGATAATCTTCACAGAGATAAGGAATCTAGGGCCAAGATCTTGACGAGAATCTTCAAAGTTGTCGACAAACTTTTTTTGATTCCTCCCACTTCCCTCCTTTACTCCGAAATCAAATCCAAACTTTATAGGGTGTTTGGTTATATTGTAGTTGTTTTGGACAAGCAAGACAACACTCCCATCGACTTTCCTGTCAGAAATTTCCACAAGTTTTTCTTGCAGAGATGCATCAATCAATCCATCATTGATCTCTATTGTTTGATTCAATCTTTTTCTGATTTGAACAATTTCTACGACGAGTTCAGAAGGAACCAGAGAGATCTCCTCAAAAGAATCTTTGAGTTTTTGAAAAGTTCTCGCAAATGTTGTTTGGACTTTGGTATTTCGATTGATCACTTTCTTTTATTTATCAAGGATCATTTGTTGGATTTGTCCATTTTCGATCCTCTTGGGCATGAAAGAAAGTCTTCTCTTTCCAAATCCTTTGAAGCCGTTTTTTCTGGTTTCAAAAAATTTGTTGAGGAGACCTGTTCTCCCAAAAAAGAACAACCCAAAGCCCCTCAAATTTCTTTGGAAAATTGTAAATCAGAATCTAATTTAGTCATTAATATTGATTTAAATTAAAATTTTTTTTCATCTTCCGCATCGAATTTAATTTAATCAGATGTATTTTAATTTAAAGAAATTTGAGAGTTTCATGGTGTAATAAAAAAAACAATAAAATTTTTTAATTCAAACTCAAAAAACGACTCAACAAAAAAATACTCGATCTATTTTTTCTTGTTGAAAAACTTAAATTTGGAGAGGATGTGCTGGTTTCTTTGGAGGATGTTCTCCAAATCCTTCTGATCATCTCCAACAACAGGAGGGAGATCATCCAAAACAACAGGATCACTTATAATTTCTTTGGGATCAAAAAGAGAGTTACGCCAAGAATTACGAGTAAGTTCAAATTGACCGCTCTTTACATTTGATAGGATTTTCTTCATGTTAGGTTGTTCGGAAGGATTATTTTCGTTGGGTCTATCGTAGAGGCGGCTGGGATACTGGTGCTTGTTTTGAGAAGCTCTGCTGATTGTGTTGTTTTCGGTGACTGGTTTGTTAGAGATTCCTTTTTGAAAATAATTTTAAAAAAAAGATTAAGAATAATAAAAACAAAAATAAAATAAAAATAAAAATAAAAATAAAAATAAAAATAAAAATAAAAATAAAAATAAAAATTATTTTAAATATAAAGAATAAATGATATAAAAAAAAGTCTGAAAATAAAATTTTTGGTATTTTTTTTTTTACCATTACTTTTAGTATCATTGTTACTGATAACAAAAATATTTTTATTAGGATTAATTAAAAGATCAGAAGAGTTGTTGGGTTCACCAGGAATGGTGGTGCTATCTTTGGTGGAAATTCTTATGGTTTTCTTTCTTAGGGAGAGGAGTTTTCCCGAGTTTTCGTTGTTGGGTCCTCCTTCTTTGAGGTCCACCTTTCTTTTTTCTGGCGATCTCCAAGAAGTCACTTTTCTACGTGAAAAGTGCTCGCTTTCATCTTCCTTTGATTGGGGATGAACATTTTCTAAAAATAAAAATAAAATTGAAAATATAAAATAAAAATATAAAATAAAAAATAAAAAATAAAAAATAAAAAATATAAAATATAAAATAAAAAATATTCAGTAACAAAAAAATATAAAATAAAGTAACATGATCACAAAAATAAAAATAATAAATAAACATAAAAATAAAAAATTGTGTAATGCTTAAATAAATAAAATTAAAATAAATAAAAGTTGGTTACTGTCATTATCATCATTTTCTTTTGTGAGGCTAACATTGCAATTTTTTTCATTATTCTCATTATTAGTTAGTTCATTTTTATTTTGGGTGTCCTCATTATATATGTGATCATCTTTTTTAGTTTCGTGGATTTGTTGTACATTCACCTCTGTGATATCATCATTATTTGTGTTGTTTTTTTCTTCTAATTCTTTGTCTTCTTTTGGGGTATTGTGTTGAATTTCTAGTTTCTTTTCAATGATGAAGTTTTTGCCACTTAATGAAAAAAAAAATTTATTTTTTATTTTTATTATTTTTTATTTTTATTATTTATTATTTATTATTTTTTATTTTAATATTCAATATTTATTATCCATTTTTTCAAAATTTTTATTTTTTATTTTTTATTTTTTATTTTATTTTTTATTTTTTATTTTTTATTTTTTATTTTTTATTTTTT